>SNQJ01S0007550.1:48841-69033 GCA_010110895.2 Picea sitchensis
AATGGGTTAAGTGACCTAGAGGATGAAAGTATAAATAAGATAGCAATGGTCTCTTGTAGATCATCCTTTTTGTGGATCAATGGAGAGCTTCTTGTGAGAATATATTTTGGAGTATTGATGGAGAGCTTCTTGTGAGAGTATTTTGGTGTGGATATCTTGAGCATGATTGAAGATCTATTCTGAGAGAGAGGAGATTGGGAGGATCTCATGGATGCATTGAAGTTTTGGTAAGTCTGAGATCATGACAACGAAATTATCGAAGTTACAGAAAAACCCTATTTTTTGGTGCATACGCAGGCTGTCTGTGTATAGGGTGTGTATACACAAGCTATCTATGTACAGGGTGTGTACAATACACAATCTGTCAGTGTATAGGGAGCATACAATGGATAAACTCATGGAGATTTTTGGTTGAGCTGATGACAAGCTATTGAAGACTGAAGCAGGTTCCAGATCAGCATTCTATGGGCTCAGATCTATCACTGAGACACTGGTATGGTTACATTATTGTCTTGATGGATAGTATTGCTTATTGTGTTTTGAATGCTTAGGGAATTGTTGGTATGGTTGCTATGATGTGGTTTATGTTGGTTGATGGAGTGAGCAACACTCTTATGATTCAATACTGATATGATGGCTATAGTATGTTGATTTCTTATGCATGATTGAGTAGCATTCATATTGATTGGTTGTGGAGCATGAGCAAGCTATTGAAGAGCTTGGATGTATTGTGAATGGATTGTGTTCAGTTTGGACAATGAGAAACATAAGAGAATGATAAATTGGTTGCAGAGGATCTGAGTTGATCTTGAAGGATAAACCCTAATAGCTCAAAAGGTATACGCAAGTTGTAGTACTGTTTGGGAGCGTATACACAGATTGTAGTACTGCTTGGGTGCATATACACACGGGTTGTACTACTAGTAGGGTGTGTACACATGCATGTTGCACTACTGACAGGTCGCATACCTGTTGCAGATTGATTTCTGTTGAGGATTGTTGCCTCATCTCAGTTGGTGTCAAGGGTGTAAGATGAGTCTTGCATTATAGAGATGGTGCTCTTGTAGAGTTGTACTCTATTCAATTGTTGCTGAAAAACCCAAGGATTGTAGTCCATAATAAAAAGAAAATTATACATACATCTTATGTTCTTTGTGGTGATGAATTATTGATGATATATTGTTGATATATGTTGCTAATATGTGTTCACATCTAACTGGTTATAAATGACAACAATGAGTAATGAGTAAATGTTGAATGCTAACTAATGATTTTTGTGAAAGAGGGAAGTTTTGGGAAAAAGAGCCCCACACTCATTCACCCCCCCCTCTAAGTGTGGTAGGTGTGTCCAACAATATCACCCTCAAGAAAATGGAACAGTGGAAGACTTTAATAAGATCCTAGAGAATGCATTGACAAAGATCTGCAATGTCAACAGGGACGATTGGGACTTGAAGATACCAACAGTATTATGGGCATACATGATTACATGCAAAAATTTGACAGGGTAGACACCATTCATGTTGGTGTATGGAAAATAAGAAAAGGTGCCATTAGAATTTTTGGTACCTAGTATGCGCGTAGAAACAATCACTAACATGAAATGGATTTGTTTTCATTTAAATTGCAAGTGTGAAAATGGTATGTGTTTGGGTAATTGGATCAAGTTACTAACACATAAATTTAATGAGTTTTACTTAATCATAAGCAACATATCGTACATATAAAAACCATCAATAATAAACACATAACACAACAAATGATAAAGGAGTTCACCCCTCTCTTGAGCTACATCTCCTGGTCCAATTTCCTTTGGATCATTTTAATTATGCTTAAAAAGTTCTCTTACAGTGCTTAGAATAGGAAATAGATGGCTCCAATGGCCTCAGAATGTCCAAAAACCCCTAGCTGGGTTTTTTTGGCACCTAGTTTGGCCAAAAAATGAAGAAGTTACACCTCCTAGAAGTTTTCCACTTCAAGTTTGTTGTACCTACTCGCCAAATTGCACCAACTGGTAGACTAACTCGACCTCTTTGTGTTTTCCTCACCAAAACCCAACACACGCAACCATTCCTGCAAAAAGAGAAAAAAATGTAGGACCGTTAGTGCACTGGCCCCCAATCTTCGACGAAGAACTCAGTTGTATGGCCCCATGTGGCCAACGACTTAACAAATGCATGCCCATTGGGTAGCTCCTCCATGCGAAGGTATGTGGTCATATGGTAGAGTGATATGTCATTGGGGAATAAACACTAAGTGCTAACCCCTTTTCCCACCAATGGTTATATGCTAAGTCGTATGGTTATGGACTGTGGCTAATTCATATGCAATGTAATATAAACTGGGGCTAAACATCATTGCAATGGTCCATGCCGCTCCAATGTATAGTGAGTGGTCGTATGCTGTATGGTATGACCTGGGGCTTAAAATTTTGAAAACGGATATGGTCATCTATGTTGCGATGGACCGGGGGCTATGCGTTTTCCGCGCCACTGGTTATATGGAATGGGCCTATGGTGTATGCGTTGGGGCTTAACAATGGACGAGGGATAAACATTTGTTGTAAAAATCCACGTGCGTTGGTTGCAAGGTATGGTTGTATGCATTGTGTAAAGAACCAGGGGATGGGGCTAGACCCTGGCCCTTTACTTCGCTGACCAAAATTTAATTACAATTCAAATAGAAGTTGCACAGTATAAGGTTAAGACTCACCGTGAGGGCGGGCTGGTAGCCCGGCCTTGCCAAATCGTTACCCTTGCGCGGAGGTCGCAGGTTCGACTCATGTGGAGTCCCAAAATTTTTATCACTTGCCAACCAAACTGGAGGGGTGCCATGTGGTAGCCCACGACTGAGCCACGTGGCACCATAACATTTTCCCAATAAAATGACACTTGTCACAACCAAATTTGTCCACTTGTCTGCCATCGAGCCTGTACGACCTTGCCACCTCATCCCATGCCAACTCAACACTTTGCCATATCACCTACCACATGTGGGTTCGTACCCTTCCATGTCATCGCTGTACGATCGTATGGAGTGTACAGTCAACTACCATATTAGCACTTTACGAACTGTACAATCAACAAAATTTTGCATGTTTGGCAAAATGAACAAAACATGATATCTTTCTCATATGATGTCCGTTTGAGTTTGTTCAAGTTGCGTTGGGTTCATGAGAACGACGCCTATGCATGTGTCCATTTTGAACTGATTTCGAGCACTTTGATTTTTGAGCAAAATTTGATCCCTTGGATCACACCTCCCCATTGGGAAGCTTTTGGACCTCCAAAAGACTACTTTTAGTCAATCTAAATATGAGGGTACAATTTCCTCACCTTTCCAACCTCAATCCACTTGGCCTTTCTTGGATTTTTTCTTTTAGGACCAACACGAAACTTGTCATGCCTTGTCTTGAACTTGGCTTGGCTCTTTCTCAACTATTCTTGAACAGTTTGATGCACAAACTGAACTTGTTTAATGAATTTCTTGCCTATACCAAAATTGCTAGTAACAAGAGAAGAATGTCCCTCCCTTATCTTGTTGACTCTTTCAGCCTGTGAAAAACATAGCTTGCCAAGATACAAAAGTTTACCATGCACATAGGAATCCAATTCCTCAACTTGGTTAGTACAACACAAAGTTTCATAAACATTTTTGCAATCAACATATAAAGCATACTATTCCAAATAGCTCTTATGCATGATAGGATTATGCTTGAAAATAACTAAAGCACTAACAATAGGCCTAGTAAGCATATCAACAACTTTGTCATAAAATTCTTTCTTATACCTTATCACCAAGTGGAAAACATAGCTTGTCAAGGCATGCAATGGAGCTTGCTTTGCTTTCAAATATTTCTTCCACATGTCTCCTTCGACAATCATATTTGTAGTCTTTTTCAAGGCTTTGAAATCTACCCACATACGCCATATACAATCTTTCTATGGTATCAAACCAATTGGTGACCTGCATGGCAAAGTGCTTGGTTTGATGACCCCTTTGTCAAGCAACTCTTGGGCTTGTTTTATGATTTCAACATTCTCCATGTCTGATATCCTGTACATGTCAATGTTTGGAAGAGGACCTCCTTGTTGCAATATAATCTCATGTTGGATACCCCTTTTAGGAGGCAATCCCCTTGGTTCCTAAAACATCTCAACATTTTCGTTAACAACCTCATACAAATTAGATTGTAAATTTTCATCCCATCCCTTGAGAACTTCTTCTTCATCATTGTCTTTGGGTTTAATCATTAGAAGTACAAGGTTCTTACTAGAATTGACCAGTCTCTTCATTTGTCCAACATTTGTAAGTGAAAATTTCATCTTCTTTGTATGTGCTCTAACAATGTACTCAACTCCATTTTTAAACAAATGATACTTGTTATCACGATGATGAAAAATGGCTCTCCTATCATATAAATATGGGCTTCCCAACACAATACCACAAATATCCAATGGAATAACATCAAGATCTACCTCATCTATATAGTTTGCAGTGATGACAAATCTGAGTTTACACCTTCTTGTCACATGCAATTTGGCATTGTCACATATCCAACCTAAAGGGTATGGTTTAGGATGAGGAGTAGTCTCCAAGTTTAATTTCTTTACTGTATCTTCAGATATGAGGTTTTCTTATGAACCACTATAAAAAAGTGTGTCTATTTTGGTATGTTTTGAAATCACCCTTACGTGGAAAATCTCTATTCTTTTTTTTTCATGTTGAGTTTCATTTATGGAATAATTTGAAGAACTAGTGCTAGCAATGGATTCCTTACCTTTATATCCCATGGTTGTAATCTTTGTCTCATCACTGGAATATGAACCCAAATCATGTTGGGTAGTTGCAAGAGTCTTTGGATTCTCTCTGTTGTTGAACTTTTTGGGTCTCATCTCAGGATGAAGTTTCCAACAATGGTCTTCATCATGGCCATCCTTAGAACAATGCTTGCATGCCAACTTTTCTCCATCTTTCCTCACTGAAGCATTCTTCTTTCCTTTTCCCTTGAACTTTCCCTTTCCTTTATCTCCATTAAAGAAAGGTTTCTTGTTGCCCTCTTGAGGAACATTATTTCCTCTTTCTTCTAAGTGTGTAGCCTACACACATACTTCATCTATATTTGTAGGGTTAAACATAAGTATGGTATGTCTCAAATAACTATGCAATCCTCCAATGTATTTGAGAAAAGTATCTTGTGAAGACAAATCTACACCTAAAACCAAAGATCTTTTTCTAAACTCTTGAGTGAAGCTTTGTACATTTTGCCCCTTAACTTGTCTAAAATTTTGCCAATCCATTATAGCTTTTTGCATGTATGCTAATGGATAAAATTGCCTTTTAATTGCAACAATAAAATCATTCCAAGAGGATAAAACTTTACCATGTTTCTTCATGTCCTCTTGAGTTTTGGCTTCCCACCAAATGAGTGCTACACTATCCAATCTTAAAGAAGCAAGATGAATCTTAGTTTCATCATCCGTGATTCTTTGTATCCTACAATACACTTCAATCTGACGAATCTAATTATCCAATTTATCAACATTTACCTCTCCATTGTACATTGACAATTCAAACTTAATATCAAGCTTAAGCAAAGGAGTTTGTAAAGGAGTTTTACCATGTTATTTTGGATAATTTGGAGGTGGTTGTGAAATGGTAGAAGAGGTGGAATATGGAGGTGAAGGAGGTGGAGAATCACCATTCCCTCCATTTCCATTTGGAGTTTTTATCACCATTGTCTCCATTTCCCTTTGAAGGGTTGGATCTTTCACCTTGCAATCTTGCATTTCTTTCTTAAAAATAAACTTTGACCATCTCAATCATATCATAAAAAGATTTTCTGAAATTTTCCTCCTCTAAAGGAAGAGTTCCGTGACTCTCCTCATGAGCCATACTTGGTGAATATCTCCTTGAAGCTTGAGGTGATTTGATAGTTCTCCTTCTTGACAATTGAGAACTTGGCTCTACAAGTTGACCTTCTCCTCTTGTGAGCTTCAACCTTGTAAGCATCAGAAAAACAAAACTTGCACAAACAATCAAACCCTCAAACCTATGCTCTGATACCAACTGATCTGAAAATGAAATGGTTTTGTTTTCCTTTAAACTGCAAGTGTGAAAATGGTATGTGTTTGGGTAATTAGATCAAGTTACTAACACATAAATTTAATGAGTTTTACTTATTCATGAGTAGTATATCAGACATATAAAAACCATCAATAATGAACACATAACACAACAAATGATAAAGGAGTTCACCCCTCTCTTGGGCTACATCTCCTGGTCCAGCTTTCCTTGGATCATTTTCATTATGCTTAAAAATTTATCTTACAGTGCTCATAATACAAAATATATGGCTCCAATGTCTTCAGAATGTCGAAAAACCCCTAGCTGGGATTTTTCGGCACTTGGTTTGGCCAAAAAATGAAGAAGTTACACCTCCTGGAAGTTTTTCCCTTCAAGCTTCATGTACCTGCTCGTCAAATTGCACCCACTGATAGATGAAATCGATCTCTGTGTGTTTTCCACACCAAAACCTAACACATGCAACCATTCCCGCAAAAAGGGTGAAAATGTAGGACCGTTAGTGCATTGGCCCCCAATCTTCGATAGAGAACTTGGTAGTATGGCCCGATGTGGCCAATGACCTAACAAATGCATGCCCATCGACTAGCTCCTCCACGCGAAGTTATGTGGTCATATGGTAGAGTGATATGTGACTGGGGGATAAACACTAAGTGCTAACCCCTTTTCCCGCCAATGGTTATATGCCAAGTCGTATGGTTATGGACTAGGGCTAAGTCATATGCAATGTAATATAAACTGGGACTAAACATCACCGAAATGGTCTGCACCACTCCAATGTATAGTGAGTGGTCGTATGCTGTATGGTATGACCCGGGGCTTAAAATTTTGAAACCCCCACACGTTGGTTAACGGATAGGGTCATGTGTGGTGCGATGGACCAGGGGCTTTGCAATTTTCGTGCCACTGGTTATATGGAATGGGCATATGGTGTATGCATTGGGGCTTAACAATGGACTGGGGCTAAACATTCATTGTAAAAATCCACGCGCGTTGGTTGCAAGGTATGGTTGTATTCATTGTGTAAAGAACAGGGGGTTAGGGCTAGACCCCGACCCTTTACTCCATGAAGGCAGGCTGGTAGCCTGGCCCTGCCAAATCGTTACACTTGCCCGAAGGTCGCGGGTTTGACTCATGTGGAGTCCCAAAATTTTTATGACTTTCCAAACAGACTAGAGGGGTGCCACATGGCAGCCCACGATTGGGCCACGTGGCACCATAACATTTTCCCAATAAAATGACACTTATCACAATCGGATTCGTCCACTTGTATGCCACCGAGCATGTACAACATTGCCACGCCAGCCCATGCCAACTCAACACTCTACCATGTCACCTGCCACGTGTGGGTCCATACCCTTCCATGTCAACACTGTATGGTCATACGATTTGTACGGTCAGCTGCCACGTCAGCACTATACGGACTGTACATTCAACAAAATTTTCCCTGTTTGTAAAAATGAACAAAACATGATATTTTTCTCATACAATGCTTCTTGAGCCCGTTCAAGTTGTGTTGGGTTCGTGAGGACGATTCCTACGCACGTGTCCGTTTTGAAGCGATTCCAAGCACTTTGATTTTTGAGCAAAATTTGATCCTCTGGATCACTAAGTCAGATGATGGTGATGGAAGAATATAGGATTCTAGCATGATTTCACCAAGAAGTACAAAAAGCAAGGGACAAATATTGGCATAGCAGAAATATTAAAAGGACGAGTTTCAAGGAGGGAGACCTAGTCTTGGTGTATGACAGTAAATTTCTTCAGCACCCAAGAAAATTCAGAATGCATTGGTTGGGACCGTATGATGTGAAGACTATCACATATGGGGGAGATGTACAGTCAAAATATTTAGGAGGTACATAACTCATAGGAATGATAAATGGGATTTGATTGAAATTGTATAGGGATAGTCGACTTCCTAGTACTTAGGAAGTTACCGCGCAGTAAAGAGATGTATATAGTGTTAAAAAAAACAAAACAAGATTGTGTGCAACAACAATGGAGTTACCGCGCTAGACATCAAAAGACCGTGCACAACAAAAATGGACTTAGCACGATGAAAAGAAAATGTCTACGCACAACGACTAAATGACATACCGCGCACGTGTAAAAATCAACGCGCTAGAAAAAGGACCAACAGTCATAAATGATGGAAATTTGAAAAATGGCGGTTACGAAGAAAAGGCACCAATTGGTAGCAATTATGGGGAAAAAGGCGGAAATTTGAAAAATGGCGGTTACGATAAAGGCTCCAACTTGCAACAATTATGAAATTCAATTGAAAAGTATGGATAAAGTGCCATTACATTAATCAACATTGGGGAAACTTCTATGAGAAGCTTCACGACTTGCCTATATAAAGGGGAACACAAGAAACATAAGACCCATTGTGAAATTGTGAAATTGCAGAGAGATATAGCATGCAGAGCTAAAGTGAGTTGACACAGGGCAAACCAGTGAAGATTTAGTTAGCGAAAACCAACCACTACCCACAATGGCACCACATAATATGGGTGTACTGAGCCAATCAGGGAGGAAAACATGAAGTAGTAGGGTAGCACGAGAGGTAGTAGAGATTGAACAGGAAACCCGACAGCCTGAGGAATTTGTCGACGCAATTATGTCACTGGTTGAATCTCCCATAGACCCTACGCCAGTGGTGGAGGAAAGGTAGGGTCCAACCACGTCGGCCATGGAAGTCGACCCGACCAGTAGCGTGCAGGGACATCCCACACACAACACACAAAACCCATCTGAAACTGCGACGACCAAAGGGGTTCTCCAGGTAAATGGCCAAGATACTGTGCAAACAGAGGCGACAGTACCCGACAACACCAGAGCAAAAACTACGTAGGAACATGAGGGTCTGGTAGAGGATATCACTAGTCATCTAGACCCTGACATAGAAAGAAGACAGATGGAGGTGACATCCTCTAGTCAACAGACAAGGCGGAAAGGAAAACATCTTATGGCATAGTCTCCGTGAAGGCATCCAGATGCAACAATTTTTCTCCTGTGGATTCCAAAAGGAGTGCAAACCACACCAACACTACTAGGTGGCATGGAGAAACTAAGGTACTTAGACTACGATGTGGACAACGAGGGAAAATTCCCCAAATTTGCGGAGTAGGTCTATTTGGACAACATATGGATAAGACCCTTTGGTGACCTCGTCCTACAACCAAAGGCATGGGAAGTTGGCCGAGAAAACACTGGGATCCTCAACCTTCTAGAGATTCCCTACTTTGGAAGGGGGAAAGAGGTGAATAACTGCATCAAGCAGTTGATAGCGGTCCTCCATGGAGGATTTCTCTAGATGGAACAACCCGTCTCCATAGACGTGGAGCTAATCACAACAATCACAGGACTGTCATCAATGGGTGACAACCTCGCGTAGTACCTGGATGACAAAACCAAGGAGAAGGCGCTGGCGGAAGAAATGAAAAGAACATATGGCACAAAGAGGGGGTCACACGATATAATCATCAAGATAATTAGCGATGTTGTGACAAGGATGGCCACTAAACTCATGGCCTGCAAAATGTTGTGAAATTGTCTCAAGGAAGAAGTCCCTGTCCGGGTCATCACAACTGCAGCGCAGTGTGCAAATGGCATGTTGCTCAGCTGGGCCCCTTACCTGCTAAACTTATTCATGGAGGACTACAAAGACACACAATACCTCAGCACAAAGTTTCACTACTTGTGGCTACTCATGCTAATCGTGATGATGGGGTGGAAGGAGCCCCCATATTCATACTTCTACAACCGAATAGGTTAGTTCCGTGTAACATGATACATGTCACTAGGGAGAAATTCAGATCCCAAGCATAGAAGCACAAAAACGGGTACCTTTTCTAGGTACTTCACAGAGATACATGAGAGTATCACCAACACTTGGCGAATAACCCCATAGGTAGTCATGTAGTTCAAGGACGTTGCCAACTTCAAGGCATCCAAGCATTATGTGTGGGTCTGATTGCATAGGGATCCAGGAAAGGAGTGGCTCCAAATGAGATACTACATCAGGGAGGAAGACATAGAGATGGCCATGAGAGATTGGCTCGATGACTGGAAGATCCTAGTCTTAGATCAGGAAGTACCTAAGGGCACGGAGGTGGACGCAGGACAAACCATGACACTTGCAAGAGACAAAGTTGTGCCCAAAAAGTCGAAACTAACACAGAATCTGATGCAACAAAATAAGGGGGGCGTGAGAAAGAAGGATGCGCAGGGAGGAAACAAGAACACTCCCTCGCAACAAAAAGACCAAGGATCGGGGGCTATGGGAAAAAAGGGAACCCCCTCAACATCTACCCCTCAAGAACTAGGGCCACCTAAGTGACCAATTTCACAGTTAGGAGGAATGTGCAAGAAGGAAAAGGCGCACAAAGAGCCTCCTGAGTACACAATCACATAGGACGATGTTGATCTTGTGGCTGAGAATGTGCAACACCGCGTCGCAGAAGACTTTGAAGAAGCAAAGCATCAAAGGGGGCAGATACAAGACGACCTGGATGGCATAAGACAGGTCCTCGAGAAAATAAGGACTGCGCAGAGGTATGAAAGGGGAAAATCATCCGTTCCCGAGGGAGAAACAACAACAACGACAATGACTACACCACAAACCGAACACATGGTTCACACAACTGCGTAGGCGAGTCCAACATTCAAGGTAACCAGTGACATGCCGCAGATGAATGAAACCGCAACACATGTGCTACTGAAATATGTAACATAGGTCAACATGGTATTAGCTAAGATACCAACAAAGGATTTGTACAGACTGCAAGTTAGTGTTGCACAGGAGGTGTAGTCACACACAAGGACAGATGCAACAAAACTGTAGGAAACGAAAATTGACAAGGAAGAATTAGAGCTCGTGCTCGAACAAGTAAAGTTTGAGACCAAAGAAGAGAAAGAGCGCACAAATAAAATTGAATAGGAGGTGACAATAGTCTACAACCACCTTTCGGACAATGCGTAGGCCCAGAGCCCAAGTACAGAGGAAAAACTCAATCATATTTCCCAAACCATCGACCACTATAGGAAACATATTAAGGAATTGAAGGAAAATTTGACTCTGACGACTCCACTAGAGGTTAGGGAGCAGTGGAAAGCAGAAGCTACATTCCAACTAGTAGAGTTAGATAAATAAGTTAACATAACAACATAACTTTTTGACAGAACAACGCAGCTTTGGACAACGCTGGAGGAAGATGAGCAGGTCTAGCAGTGGGACTAGGAGAAAGAGAGGATAAATGATGAAATCTAGGACCTCAAGCAGAGGTAGAATATGATGGGAATCACTAAGCGTTTAAAAGGAACGCAAGAGATGAAGAGATTATAGGTCGAACTAAAGACGGTGCAGGCGCACAAATAGAAGAGACAGTCGTAGATGGAACCCTTCCAAGAGAAAGCAACATAAATAATCGTGCAGCTAGAGGCAAAGAAGAAGAACATGTCATAGACACAAGTGGAATGCATAGCCATGGTTCAAGAGGAATTCACAATGCAAAACTTAGAAGCGTTTACAGAAAAGGGCGGACATGTCCAAACATGAGGAAGGGGTCTGGAAGACAAGTTCCACAATCTAGCAAAGGTTGTCAAGGGAGTGCGCAGTGCCTAGGTGGTTTGGGACGAGCCACATATTAGTGTTGGGGTATTTTTGGGCGTAGACCCATTTTGGAATAAAGACTAATTTTGGAGAATAAAAGCATAAAGAAGGAAAAAACAACTGGCAGGAAAAGAAGCATGTGCAAGGTAAACATGCATGTAGAGGAGGAAATCATGTGAGGCATGCATGCAAGAAGACCTAACCATGTTAGGGTTAGGATTTTGGTAAGAATATGTAATGGTTGATAAGCCAAAACATGTATAAATAGGCACCTAGGGGGTCTAGGTAGGGGGTTGTTGGGAGTCATAGGTCACATTGTTGGTCATTGTTACTATGTTGTTTCCAATCTATTTTGTAATTTGTTGAGTTGAGGAGAGAAAACAAGGTAGATCTTGAGGGTTAGATCACAGGCCGAGGATCCTGGTGTGATCTAGTCTGCCTCATTGTAGATCTCGACCTGTTTTGATGGAGAACTGTAATGCGCGAGGCATTGTAGTTTTGGAAACAGAAGAATAAAAGAGAAGAGCAGCCAAATATTTGTGGACATAGCCCAGGAGGGGTGAACCACGGTATATCACGTGTTATGTGAATGAGTGTTGTGTATCTCCTTTGTGGTTAATGATTAGATGTTAGAAAAATGTATGAATGGCCTAGTTAGATCTGTTAATTTACATGCCTGAGTAAGAATGATAGATTAATCAAGATAAGTTGAATGTTAGATTAAACAAATGAAGATAACAGAGTTGAATCCCATATCCCACTCATTCCCAGGATACAAGCACCTGAGCGTTACAACCACCGATAATAATCATCTCAGGTGAGACTACGCAGTGCACTCTGTGCACCTTGTTGCCTTCTGGTTTACTAGGAGGGCCGATAGTTTTAGAGGGGTTTTGTTGGAAACCATAGCAGACCTGAACCTAGGTCAGCCCAAGAATGGTAACAAGAGTATAGATGAACCAACAATTCATAATCACATCTTCCAATTGTTTCTCATCACCTGCCAAATATGAAACCATACATAAAGTGTCAGATTAAAAAATATAAGGCTCTTCATTTGATGTCTCACTCACCATATCTCCATGTTGATATGAACTTTCCCAATAGTTCATAAAACCTTCAATACATTTTTCTTCAACATCCCTATCTTCATCATCACCAAGGGATACTCCTTGTTGAGATTCACATGGGAAAACATTCATCTCATACTCAGTTTCTTTGAGTTCTTCCTTCAACCTGGAAGACATCCTTTGCCTTAGCTTCATTTTCAATGAATTCCATATCACCTTATTATTCATTTTCCAACCATATCTCTGGTCTTCCTCGTAATTTTGTAGTAACTCCATTAGTATAATAAGATGTACTTTCAACTCAACCATTTCCCTATCAAATTCCTCATCACCCATCTTCATTATGCCAACTACCTTGGCATTTCTTTCCACCTGATTGTGACTTCTCTCTGAACCCTTAAGATGACCATCAATATTCATCCTTAACTCCTTCTATGGAATCTCCTTGTCCACTTGTGAGTTGCAATAATCCCTTCCCACATATGTAACAAGTCTGTTGCTTGTCACCTTACCAAGTCATCTTCTTGGTATCTCCTCTTGGTTCTCTACAGTAGAACCTCCCTTGAGCACACATGTTCCTCACATTCCAACGTTGATCGCTTTTGCACTTCAACTGCTCATGTTCAACTCTTTGCTTGAGAACTCCTCTCAGTAATTTTCTTTGTTGTTGGGTTCTGTCACAACTTATTTACTTGAGAGATCTACTTTCTCCCTCTTCCTTTGTCACAACTTCACTTGTTATAATGGATGCTATCAATCTTCCTTTTCTGACTGCTACCCGCAAACACAAATTATTTATGACTAGAATTAGAATAAACAAAAACATCATATCAATCCTTATAAGATCTGTGCCAAGATATTATATTTAGCTTTCCTTTTGTTGATCCTTTTCTTCTGAATCAATTCCTTTCAAGAGCACACTTGCTCTTGATTCTTTTTCAACTTAAATTCCCCCTTAAGAGCATACCGGTTCTCTATAACCATTTGTTATCATCCCTGAAATCAACATGGGAGATTCGAACTCCTACTCTGATTTTACCTCCGAGAGAAAATTCTCTAATTCTCTATTGGATGTAAATTTGCTTTTCTGTACAACCAACCATCTAGCTTCTCAATCCATAGACACTTTAACCTTGAAGAACATTTATTTTCTTTTCTTTTCTCCAAATATCATTATAGATATGGTTCTATCCTTCAATCCAAAGATCATTTCTATCCCTAATCAATGTCTATTCTAATTTCTCTATTATAATTTTTTGCAGTCTCCCTACTAGAACCACCTTCCTCTGTCTGCAATATTTATGGAAAATATCCACTGTAGTTTTTCTCACAAACCACTATAAAATCTGCAAGCACCAATGTTTCCAACTCAATTCCAAAACTATACAAATTTATTTACTCACCAGGTTAATTGTAATTCCCTTTAACAAGAATCCTTGATCTGTTTAGGCTCTGAACATTTCCATCTAATTTAACTTTCCTAAATTCACAATCGATTGGGATCGTTGATACTAAGGTGATCAACGATCGAAGTTTACCTATCGATCTATAACTTATGTTCATAAAGGCAATTTCAAGTGATATATATGATTTTCACATTCAATTTCTTGATGCGATAAAATATTCATTGTTAGAACGAGAAGTCTGGAGCCGATCTCGACCTGTAAGACCCAGAGCACAACTAACCCACAATGACACCTGATTTGGTTACTTACATCAATTTCATTCAATATTCTTGTTGTTCATAGAATGTAGAGAGGAAAACATTGAAAATGAAAATGGAATTATAATCAGATCTAAAAGAAACCACACAACACTATTTGTTGAAGAATCAACATATTAACCTCTGAATCACACTGGAATTGTATTTAACATCCAAACCTTCTCTCACACCTTACACATAGGAAAATTTATTAAACACACACAGTATCTGATACCACTTGATGTATGAAAATATTCTTTTCTTATGAAGTTCATCTCTTCGGTATCTGCTATGTCAGTGCTCTACCGACATAAAGTGCACATACACTTTCTATTTCATACTTTGACCACACTTAGATCAATTTATGGGTTTAGATCTACATTATCCACACTTTGATTGCAACTTGGTCTTTCAACTGGATCTCCACCATTCCTTTGTTGTAATCTGACAACTCCAATTAAAAGTCTATTCCATTAAAACACAAATGAATTTGCACCCTTTGTTTGGATGATCCTATGACTGGAGTTCAATCTCAGACAAGTTTGTAAGAACTTGACTTCCTGAAACCAAATTTGAGTTCTCCCTTACACCTGGACTTTTCTCATGGCTTCTCCCATTTCACTTTTGGACTCCTTCTATTCACTTGTAAAAGGAATAAAATAAAAACTTGCCATAATCATTGGTTGGACGCTTATACTTTGACCATAGTGATCTGATATTGGAAATCACGACTTGGACTTTAATAACCTGCAACATGAAAGCAATTGGAACCTCATCCCCTCAATTTCGTTATGAGATCACCATTGCCTCTTTAACACTGAGATTCTCATTCATATCCTTCATGTCTTCAAATTCTTGCTAGTCACAGAGTGAATTCAATTTCAGTGTGACTCAGATTTCCACACTGCGCAGTTTCTCTTAATCTCACCTTCTAGTGATGAAATCACCTCTGTATCTTCACTACGTATTCAATGAAAAAATCTTATGCCCATTTCTAATGCATATATTGTTGATGATTGCATCTATGTGAGACATTCTCTACCTTACAAACCTGTGAGATGTGGATCATCGTAGCTATGTGAGTCTTTCTCCAGCTTACAAACTTGAGAGAAATCCCCTAATAAGGGTACATGGTTCCTACCCAAGATAGAGCTAGAACGTAGAGATGACCTCCTCCATTTAGAGAGTTGAGAAGAACTCCAGATGATTATCCAGTGGGAAAGGCGATCTGTTGAGTTAGACGTGCTTGTGGCTGAGCACAAGGTGAACGTGTGAAATCCCAAAGGGTTGGGTCCATCGTCATGTGAATAGAAATGAAGATGATGTATTAGCCTCCTCTGAGAAGAAGAGTTGACGAGAAACTCCAGATGATTCTCTTGTGCAAGGGAGTGGGAAAGAAGATCTGTAGAGTGGACGTGCCTGTGGACAAGCACATGTGAACCTGCGAAGATCTGGTTCTTCTATGTAATGCAGTGAGCCATATATATGTACATCCCTATGGATGTGCCCATAGTGGATTAGCACTAGTGCGTGTTTCAGATCCCTTGCTATATTTTTCAAGAGTCAGACTTTCATGTAACCCTAATTGTAATGTAAAGGGTACATGTCGGCCCCATCTTAATTTGATTAATAATAAATGTAAAACATAATTAATCTGGTTAATATTAATTATATTATAAGCTAGTGAGGTCGGCCCTGTTGTGCCAATAGACACTTTTTTTGACAAGTTTACGTTAGTATAAGTAAAGGTAAATTCTCCTTTGAGGAATCATATCTTTCATGTGTGTTTGGAAATTTCAGCAAGTACACCTTCTTGGGAAAAGTGTGCACCTCTCTTGGGCGCTAGTCTTCTAGGGTTTGATCACCCTCTCGTGTGCTAGGTCTTATAGGTGGTGAAGGCATTTCTCTTGAATAATATATCAAAGGATTTGGATGGGTTTTCATCCCTTGTTGAGAAGGGTTTCCCAAGATACTTCTTGTGTTCTTGTGCATGGTGTTTCTTTTTATGATCTTGGTTGCTGCAACATTATAGTTTATGGTTAAGTGAAATGCTAAAAATGGAATGAACTTCATTCTTAACCTATATTATGAAAAAATAACATGGAATCAGAGCTTAGGTCTTGAAAGAACCCATTGCACAATCATCTACCAAGTCTCCTCTCACTTTTGTAGAACCGTACGACCCTCCGAGGGTTTCTAGAAAAATCAATATGACCCTCCTTTCATTGGTGATCTAGCCCTTAATACTTGGACGCTGGGGCTATTTTTGGCATAGAAGAGTATGGTCTCCTCCAACGCATCTCCAAAATCCCTCAAAGTGAAATTCCAAGCATTTTAAAATTTTGGCCCTAGGGTTTCTAGGGTTTCACAGAAATTTCAGAATTAGGGTTTCTACAACTCATTGAAGGATATCTTCAGTTCACCAGTGTTATCCTATCTTTTAAAGGCTTATTGTTGGCAGCCATAAGTCCAACAAACCTAAAAGTGCTAGCCTAGCCTAACCATTAGGTTTTCTAGCCCAAGTTGACAAGGGTTTGTGAAGAATCTAAAATTATGATGAACATAACTATGATGGAAGATAAGCTTGATGGATCAAGTAACTTCAAGTTCCTGGAAGACAAGACTTCAGAGGAAGGATTATTATGGGTGATACAAAAAGGTGACACTATGACTACCCTCTTCATGAATATGTCAAGAGCACACAGATCAGCCAGGTGCCATTGGAGAAATCATATCAACACCCTCAGGTATGCACTTGTATACATATTATTTGTATCATTATCATGAGGGTAATTGTAGGAGGATGGAACCTTTTGATGAAGTCATGGATCCAGAGGGATCTCATTACATTCAGAGGAACAACACACTGGAAGTGAAGAATCCAGGTGTGATTGTTGTAATTGTCATTCCTCTAATCTATATTTCTAAAGTTTTCTACATTACAAGTAGATGTTGTATATGTGACAACATTCCTTAAATTGTTTTGATTCTAGAGATGTACTCATTATTCTCCTTTAGGAGATATTCTTGCTTTAGTTCTTCTTGTTTTCTTGTTCCAAACAGGTTAACAACAAAGGAATATGTTTATCCTTCAGAGGGAGTCAAAACTATTTGAGAAAGAGGAAGAATACAACCATCATTGGGGAAACCAATGCAATAATACATGATACAAATCTTTCTATGATTCTATGGGTAGAAGCATGCATGAAACAGTATATGTTCAGAACAAGAGTCTTCACCAGACTTTGAAAAACATAAACTCCTGAAGAATCCTTCACATGAGTGAAGCCTGAGATTGAACACTTCAGGATATTTGGGTGCCCAGTGTATTTTCATGTTCCCAAAGAGAAGAAGTCCAAGATAGATCCTTTAGAAAGAAAGGATACATTGAAACTTCAAAGGAATTCCAGATATAAACCTTTACATCAAACTATCACCATCAACAAAATATAACCATTACACAGAAACCTAAACCAGAGATCACCAAGATGTGCCTTCCTTAGAACTTCCTCAAGCCTTTTCTCAGGTACACTACCTGTCCTCTTATCATCCTGTTCATGTATGCTACCTGTCTTCTTATCATCATGCGTATGTACTCTACATGTCCTTTTATCAACCCACGTACACCCTCAGAAAACTAGGGTTTCTGCAATTTCAAAAATTTTGGGCCTTTCAGACTTTGCCACCTCAGAGTTTCTCCACGCTGAACTCCACACATACTCCTAGAAGAAGTGTAGACCCACTTATGATAGCTCCATCACACTTGCTTGGATAATTATGATATCTTCTTTGATGTGTATTTATACTCTTCATGACACTTCCTTTTAACATTAGGGCTGACCTATAACTTTCTCATTTTGTAATTATTTTCTTTAATTATCTTTAGGGCCGACCTATACTTCCTCTTCAATTCACATTGTCATCTTCAAAAAATTATTTCTCCTCAACCATGAGGATCCACATGACTTGCCACCTACCACCATAAATGAAATGACATATATTATCCATCCATGGGTGTTGTATCTGCATGTATATTTTCCTTCATGTCCAAATACCTTCATCAACTGTGGGGTCCAAAACCAATGACTAGGGTTGCCATCAATGAAAACAACCAATCTTACAACATCAAAGACCCCTTAGGTCTCTTCAAATAAATTTGTTTTGGAGGTAAATTCTCCTGCATCAGGAATTCAATATTATTGTCATAGATTGACCTAGAAAGGGCAATCAGGTGGAAAAATTCCTTTTAGACATTAATAATCCCGGTGATAGTGTTTTGGTAATAGACTCTTTCCCAGATGAGCATCTATTTTCTATATCCACCAAATCTCAATGGTTTTCTGATATAGTTAATTATTTAGCTATAGGGAAGTTACCATCACACTTCTCATGAAAAGAGAAAACAAAAGTAATCAAATTAAGTGCTAAATTTTCATGGATTAAAGGAGATCATTTCTACACATGACTAGATTATCAAATATGTATGTGTGTTAGAGAAGGTGATTTCTTTGATATTTTTAAATCATGTCACAATGAACCTTGTGGTGAGAATTTTGTAGATAAACAAATTACTTACAAAACAATTCATCTCGGATACTATTGGCCAACTCTATTAAGAGATGACAAAAAGTATGTGAGAAGTTGTGATAGTTGCTAATGAATGGGTTGGCCAACAATAGTACATGAAATACCCTTGTAGCTTCAAGTTCTTGTGGATCCTTTTGTGAAACGGGCTCTGGATTTCATAGGTCCTATGAATCCCATGTCCAAAGGAAAAAGATATATATTGGTTTGCACATACTATGTCACAAAGTGGGTGGAGAAAAAATCCTTATCACGAGCAATTGAACAATCAATAGTCAATTTCCTATTTGAAGACATTTTTGTTAGATTCGGAGTTCCAAGATAAATTGTTACTTACTAAGGAGCATAGTTTACCTCAAAAATTGTGAAGGAAATTGTTGAAAAATACAAGATCATACATTATAAGTCCACCCCCTATCATCCTAATGGTCAGTTATAATCTACAAACAAAGTTTTTCAAGCAATCATGACAAAGAGATTCCAACTCCACTGAAAAGACTGGGTAGATAGGATTCCATAATCTTTGTGGGCTTACTGGATATCCTGGAAGAATACCACTAGTTTTACCCCTTATGAACTAGTGTATGGTAAGGAAGTCCTACTTCTTATTGAATTTCAAATTCAAACTTTTAGAATTGCAGCTGAACTTGGAATGGAATTAGCTGAGGCTCAAAAACAAAGAATAATGCAACTAAATGAGCTAAACAAGATCCGACAAGATTATTTACAACAAACTACTTTGATCTAGCAACAAAGGACAACATGGAACTGCAAGTTTATTAAGAAAAAGCTATTCAAAGTTGGTGATTGAGATTTTCTCTTCGACTCCAAATTAAAATATTTTCACAGAAAATTCACCACTCACTGGCTTGGGCATTATGAAATTCAAGAAGTGTTTGGTAATGGTTCTGTAAGGGTGAAGATAATTGATGAAAGTGGAGTTTCATTTGTGATCAATGGGAACATGTTGATGCTCTACAACAAACCAATAATTTGAGATGATTTATCTCTCAACTTTCTCTGCAAGAAGAGATGCAAGTTATGGGGAAAGGAAGTGATACTCCTACCCCTCTTCCATCTTAAATTCTCTTCCATCTTAAATTCTACTTTCCAAAAGAAAAACAATTATATATAT
>SNQJ01S0007550.1:72461-109885 GCA_010110895.2 Picea sitchensis
TAATAAAAAAACCGTTTTTTTGTTTTTTAAATTATTGTTTTTTGGGGAAAATTTTAATTGTTTTTCATTTCTCTCTATTTTTTCTTAGTTTTTCACAATTTTGTTAGCTCATAAAATTTCTTAGCTCATATGTTTTGAATATGGTCAATATAACAATACTTTTAAGAAATTATTTATGTTTCATTCAATGTAACTTGTATTTACTGTTTTATTATAAAGAGTAAAAAATTATTAAAAAGTGACGTTGAATTTTTAAAGTATATTGTGATATTTTCATGGCATTATGTATTACCTTGTGCTTTGAGTGATCATAACATTTTAAAAGTACACACTTACGGGTTTCTTTTATGATTTTGTTTATAGTAATGATGAGTTCTTTTACCACATTATAAAAATGTGTCATTTTCGTACCCCAATTTTAAAATGGGTGCTACCAGTAGCAATACTTTTCAATTTGATAGTTGATTTTGAGGTTTTGGTTTTAATGGTACCAAGTGATAAAAATACGATTTCAAATGATCTCAAAATTTAACGTTTTGAAAAAAAATAAAAAATAAAAAACATCTTTTTTATTTTTAGGTGTTGATTTTAAGGTTTTTCTAAGGTACTGTCTTAAGCTTTGAAGGCCATGTTTGAAAATGTTGTAATTTTGACCCCGTTTTAAAAAATGGTGCTACCAGTAGCATCACTTTTTGATTTGGGGGTTGATTTTGATGTTTTTTATGCAAAAATATGGGTTTTTTGGGCCAGAGTTCTCGTTTTGAGGTCACAGTTCTCATTAAGTTGGTAACTATGTTAGGTGAAGAACAATGTTTAAATGGCGAGGATACAGAGAGGAAGGTTTTCAAATACAATGACAATAAGATTCAAACCAACTGGGGTCGAGCTCGAGGGTATTCATCCAGAGAGCATCATGATTATTAAGAGAGAAGGCTGGATGGAATTCTTGGAGAAATTTGATGGACACAATGTAGAGATCACGAGGGAATTTTCACAGTCATTCGATGGTGAACAATCTCAGGTAGACAACTTGACCTTGCATATTTTTGAACATTTTCTATCATAGATTACAGGGCTTCCTCAATTTGGTGAAAATTTGTTTAAAAGAAAATGAATGAAGATGACAATATGGACACCATTTTTGTTGAGAAATAGGAAAAACAATCTGAATTGGAAACATGGGTCCCAAGGTTATGGCTCAAATACCCCTCGAAGGATATTTCCTTCAAGTAATTCAAAAATATATCACTTGTGAGGGTAGATTTAGTTTTATTTTTCTATATCACATCAGAATGATATTACATTTGAAGGTTGAAAAACCATTAAATCTTCCCTACTACTTGTTATATATCTGACAAAGATGCCCAGAGCTATACATAAGCAAACCAAAAACATGGATAGGTCTCTATATCATCATGGTTTGATAAAGATGATATTTAAACATGAATTGATGAAACATGGAATGGTGTGGTCAGATTTTTTCGCTACAAATGAATTTGAGAACTTAGAAGATGCTCCAAGGAATACTGTAGAAAATGTATTAGGTGATACAATGAACTTCAAGAGGTCCATGAAATTCCAAGGAAAATCATGGATAATAAGACACAAAGAAAGAGAAAATTAAAGAGAAATGAAGTTTGAGAATCTTCATTTCATCCAAAGATGACAAGAGCAATGACCAACAATCTTGAAAAAATGAGTAGCAAGACAAAGGGTTTGTGAATATTGCCAAAAGACATAGGACAAGGTATAGTAGAACAAAAATACCAACCCATAAAATTGATGGAACTCAACAAGAGTTTTATGATTATTTAGAGAGCAAAGAGAAGGAAGCAAGAGGACTATCCTTATCAGTAAAATTACCCTCTTCAACATGAAAATTTGATCCAAAGATATTGACAAGGAGATTTCTCCAAACCAGGATTAAATGGAAGAAAACATGCCTATTGAATGTTTAGGATTATGAGAGGACTAGGTTCCACTCTCTACTTTGATTGCAAATTAAAAATTGAAGAAGAAAAAAAGGTAGGTCGGAAAGTTAAAAATGAACTTAAGGAAATGATGGTTTTAGAAAGACATAAAATATGTGAATGAACTCTTAAAGGAAACTAGTGCCAATATAAGGAATTAAAATGAGCAATTAAAGGAGGAACTGAAGATGATAAAGGAGGAAAATTAATAATTCATTCAAGGGAAAACTCAAGAAATAGGACAACCTTCAAAGAGGTATAAATTGAGGAAGCCTGGGAAGTCTCCAACAGAAAAACTATAGGAAAATCTGCAACTAAATGACAGAGGAGAGTTAGTAAGACTTCCACTTCCAATGTGGATGTTTTACTAAGAGAAAAAAGAGCCATCTAGAAAAGAGGACCAACAAAAAAAATTTAGAATTTTGATTTGCATGAGGTCATGCAAAAGATATAGTCCAGGGAAAATGTTAGTACTATGTTTTTCCAGTTAAAAAGATTCTAAACCTATTATATTTTTCCCCTTATATCTCTCTTTTTGGCACATTATCCATATATCCTATCCTAATAAAGAAATTCCAAGGAATAACTAGGTAAATTCTTATTTTATTTTTAATTATTAAAAATCAACATGTTAAAATAATTAAATTTCAGAGTTTAATAGTAATTACAGGAAAAATTAAGTTCTTATAATTTTTCATTCATCGAGATGGTTGTAGGTAAATCTAGAGGAAATGGGAATGTGGGATGTGATTATAGTCTTCATATCATGATGCATTTCCTCCTGGATTAGAGAAAATCGTCTCAGAAACCCTCAATCAATGCCTTGGTCAACTTGGGTATCTAGAAGAAAAAATCTAGCAACAAGAACACGAATTCAAATTGTCCATCAAATTAAGGAAAAAATATCTCAATTCATGAATGACTTAGTTGAAATAGAAATTAGTTTGATGTGTCACCACTCTTTGAGAGGGATTTAAGCTTAGTTTATTATATTTCATTTGGTATAAATGCACCAAAGGTGGACTGTAATGGGATTCAAACTACACACATGAAACTCTGAAATTGAATATTGTAACAAGCTATTGGTTAATAGAAGTGATCTAAATTTCTCTATTTTCTAGTCTCCATTGTGCGTGTGCCAAGCCTAGAGTGCTCCCTTTCTGTTTTCCATGTCAATGTTGTACATTGTTGTGCACAAGCTTTCATTTATGTTCTTTCTTACTTGGTAAATTCTTTCATTATCTTGTTTTTATATCAACACTTTAATTCTTGATAAGATATTTAGACACTTAGGAGTTAGTTAAGATCAAATTGGTCTAATGTGTACTTAGGTAAAAGTGTGTTTCTTAGTGTGTTTCTCTAGGCATTAGTATGCATTTGTAGTTAGGAAATATGACAGTCACGTTATGTTCTCGACATAGAGTGATCAAACGGTTCATATTCTCCTCAACCTTAACAAATGCATTGATATGTGGCTTAACACCCGACTGGTCCATAATATCTATTTAAAGAGAATGGATGGTCATTTGTTGATGATCGTTTATGAGAAAATCTCTTTTAAATCTCTCTGTAATGTTTTTCTTTTGCATTAATACATTGCTCCAAGTGGCCACGTTGGCTAGGGCCATGGATGTTTCCTCATAGGGGTTTTACCACGTCAAAAAATTAGTGTGTTGATATTTTATCTAATTGTGTGAGTGGTTACTAAAGGTGTTTTTCCTCTATTGGATTACCTGTGTTGTAGAACATGGTATCAGAGTGCATTTGAAGATTTTCTCCCATTGTAGATTAATATTTTGAAGTTGTTTTTCCTCATCTCTAGTTTCTTCAATTTTCATACATTTTTGGGCTGAGAGGATTGTTCCATTGTTTCCAGAGCACTCATTTTAGTCAAGTACACTTTTCGTTTCACTCGAAAAGGTTTTCATTTTCCCAATATACAACCATTTCAATCAGATCCATAGGTATAATGCCCAAACACACCCTTTTAAATTTTTGTAGAGTTTTTATTTCGGTTTTCTATTTTTTATTTCAGGGTTGCTATTCTTTTCGATTTGCATATTCTATTTACCCCACGTTCTGTGTGATCTCAACAAACTAGAAATAGATCAGAAAGGGATTTCTTGTCTATGTATGTTCTTTGTCACGCGCTCTGTGCGATCTTGGTAAATTATAAATAGAGGGACAAATTGCATTTTCTAGGTAAGCTAACCGAGATCTAACCCTTTTTGTCATCGAGATGTGAAAATTTTTTCTTGTGTGAATTTTTTATATTTATGAGCATGCTCTCCAAGGTCGTCTTCCACAACAACAACAACAACAACAATCCTCCTAAACAATATAATATGTTTTGCACTAGCTTACTTGGTTAAAAGTTACTTTACTTAATAAGAGGTCTTGAGTTCAAGTCTCTCTTTTGTTATTTTTTTTTGAAAACGTTCACGCATTCATTGTAAAGTGCATTTCACTTAAGTTATAAAAGTGAATCACTATTAAATAATTTTAATATTTTATTTTAAGTTATTTTGCATGCAACTTTCATTTACAAAGTAACTTCATTATAAAAGTGATTCTTGCTTATTCTATAAAAGTGGGTCACTTCATAAGTAACTTATTTAAAAGTGAGCTTTTAGGTACAATTAGGAGGAGCATCACCACGTGGACCAACTTCTACTTGCCACGTAGCTCTTTGGTTACCATTTATGCATTTTTTCAAAGGGAATAACTTTCACATTCAAAGTTCATTTTCTATGCCATTTTTTTTTTAAACAAACTATTTTTTCAAGATCTTTCCATCCAGACCATCAGTTTCATATTTTTCTACATATTTTAATATGGAATATCCCAACTATATTTTTTTTACTAGTACCAACTACTTCTCATGGAAATCCCATATGGAGGATGTATTAAGAACCAAAGGATTGTACTAGATCACCATGGGGAAAGAACTAAACCCCATTGATGATGAAAAGAAAGTAAAATGGGAAAATAAGAATGATGAAGCATGTGGACTGATCAAACTTTCCATCTCTCTTGATTTAAGGTTTCACTTTTAAGGAATTAATGACCCCGATGATGCTTGGGCAAAGCTCAAAACTATGTTTGGTACACACAATATTATTTGAGCCCACCAATTGGAATATCGGTTATTGACCTTAAGTCCAAATGATTTTCCTTGAATTGAAGATTACTTATCTAAGTTCAAAATACTTATAATTTTATGAATGCAAAATAGATCTACCAGAAGGTCAATGCATACTTGCCATTCTTTCTCAGCTTGGTAGTGCATATTCTATATTTGTATCTACCTTTTATGTCACTAGAGAAGCTATAGGGACTTCTTATAAAAAAAACCTCTCTTGAGTCCTTTTGTGATTCTCTGATTTGAGAGCAAGATAAGATTCTACAACTTGGACTGATTAGCACTACAAGTACCTCCAACAAAGCCTTAGTAGTCCAACATGAAGATAAATACAAGAATCCCAAGAAGCAACATTCTCGCCACAAAAACAAGCAAAACAAGGGTACCAGAACCTCTTGGCTAGCTTCCACTCCTAATCGTCACAAAGGAGCAAAATCTAAAAATAAGAAGACTGACAAACATTGCAACTTTTGTGGGAATGATGGTCATGACGAGTCCAAATGTTTTAATAAGATGACAACACTTTCCGCTTTTTTTTCCTAATTCAATGCAACTTCTACTTCTTCTTCTGATGAGTGGGTTATTGATTTTGGAACATCTTATCATATGACTAATGATAAAGCCATATTTTATGCTCTAAATGAATGTAACACTAAGAAAATATTTGTTGGTGATGATAAATTTCTTAGTGTTGTAGGGTATGGAACAATTCAGGTAGACAATGGTCATTTTAATCATGTATTATGAGTTCCAAGTCTTTCTTGCAACCTTCTATCAATATATAAAATCATTCATTCAGGTGAAGATAAAACCATAGAGTTTTCACCTCACCAAGTTGTAATCAAGGATCTAAAATATCCTCAACATGTTCTAGCAACTAGAATTGCTAATGATATGACCAAGTTGTACAAGTTTGAAAACTTTGGGTCATCATTTTTTCCATTAGTTTTTGTTTCTCATAGAGATGACTTGAGAAAACTTTGGCATGAGTGGTTTGGTCATCTAAACTATCACTCATTGCATGTTAAGCCCTAGATAAAGTCCCATGTTATGTATAAAACCTCTTATTAAGCCTTAGTTATTAAATTATTGAATTTCTTGTGTTATATTTGTATGTAGGCTCTAAACCTCTTCATCGCACCCTTTCATTATAATTGTACCCTTTGTCTCCTACACACACACACACACACCAAGGAGATCTAGTCTTAAGATCATCTTATATCATCTCATATTGTATTCTGAATTAGATTTATTGTAAAAGGAGGTTTCCCCCCTCGAAATTGACTATAATACATTGACTTTTTATTATTTTTAAGGCATTGGATGATAACATTTGGAATCCGAGAATTAATCCTAGGGGTTTTCATCTCTAAGAAAGTCATCTTAGCATTTTCTCTATAACTTTTTTTTTTTTTTTTTCGAGACGATTTAGACAATGAAACTTGGATGTTATTTAGTAAACATTTCAAGGTATACGTGACAAGAATTCATCTTTTGGGGCATTATAAGTTTGGAGTTACACCCTTTGGAATACATGGTTTTTAACTAGTCCTAGTACTAGTCTCAAACAAGTGTTTTAGGTAAAATAGTCATATCTTCTTCAAAGAGGATCCAAATTCAATGAGACCTATTTTATTAGAAAGAGGACAATCTGCAATTTGTTTGGTAAAATTTTCAGAATCTAGTAGTAAATATTGGACTTGTGGCATTCTATACAAGTTCGATGTCCCGGAAAAAATAAAAATCAGCAAGATATAAAAATGTCATGAAACCATGAAAATAAAGGTAGCATTCATATTTAACAACGTGCTGATAATAATAAATTTTCAAGTGGAATAAACTCTAATAGTGGAGTTAATTATGGTGGGGGTCCTAAATTCAACTTTCCCAAGATTGAATTAAAGAAGTTTGATGGAGCAAAGGTCTCTACTTGGGTAAACCAAATGGAGAAATATTTTGAACTACATAATATTATGGATGATAAAAAAAGGATTCACATAACAACTTTGAACTTTGAGATAAAACCATATCAATGGTATCAATTAATAGTGAAAATACATCCCCTTCTTTATCATTATACTTGGGGTTTATTTACAAGAGACTTAGAAGCACAATATGGGGAGGTGTGGGAACATGACTACTTCAGTAAATTGACAAGAATCAAGCACTTAAGTGATATTGAATATTATAATTTAGAATTTCAGGTATTGGCCACAAGGGTGGATGGCATAAGTTATCAAAAATTGTTGTAAGCTTACATGGGTGGATTAAAACAAGACATCAAACATGATCTTTTCTTAAGACATCCTACAAATATTATGGAAGCTATGGAAAATTCTCGTCATATTCAAGACAAAAACAAGGCTACACACAAGTCTACCATTAGAGCATTCACAACAAGTAGATATCATTTTAGGGGTCATAAGATAAGTGTACCTCAGCCAACAATGTTGACACTTCAATAAATGGATGAAAGAAGAGAAAAAGGACTATGTTCCAATTGTGACAACAAGAACAGTTAGGGGCATAAATGTGGTGAGAATAAATTATTCTACATTGATTGTGAAAAGGAAGAAGGTAGCATACCTCAACCAACAAGGTTGATACCTCAAAAAATGGATGAAAGAAGAGAAAAATGACTACGTTTCAATTGTGACAGTAAGTATAGTAAGGGGCATAAATGCGGTGAGAAGAAATTATTCTACATAGACTGTGAAGAGGAAGAAGATAGAGAATTGGAACCGCCACAAGATCCAGATCTAGAAGAGATTACTCCAACAATATATTTTCATGCATTGGTTGGCATAAATACTCCATAAACCCTCAATATACATGGATACATCAAAAAGAAAAATGTAACAATATTGATTGATTCTAGTAGTACTCATAATTTCATCAATTACAAATTAGCAAAAGATCTCAATTTCTTTGTATATCCTACACCAGAGTTTCAAGTAATGATTGCAAATGAAGGTACCACAAATTGTTTATGGAAATGCCATAGTATTAAGCGCAACATGGGGGAGTATTTTTTGGATAGCCCCATGATTTACATCCAAATGGGGGGTGTTGATATTGTATTAGGGGTCCAATGGTTGCAATATTTGGGAACAATTACCCTTAATTTTCAAGATCTTTTCATGATATTTTCCTCAAATGGAAAGGAAATTGAGCATAGAGGTATGAAAAGGAAAGCCTCTAAAGTGATAAGCTCTAATAGCATGACAAATTGCTCAAAAATGGACACCTGGGTGTAGTTGCACAATTGTGCTCACTTGATGTTCAAACATCTGTATCCTTTTCTCCATT
Source organism: Picea sitchensis (assembly GCA_010110895.2). Lineage (NCBI taxonomy): Eukaryota > Viridiplantae > Streptophyta > Pinopsida > Pinales > Pinaceae > Picea > Picea sitchensis. The sequence goes on from SNQJ01S0007550.1 coordinate 80,883, forward strand.
AGACCTCCAAATAGTTATCAACAATCATTCCAAGGTATTTGGTGAAATTCCTAAGGGTCTTCCACCTGCTTGAGATCATGACCATGTTATTCATTTGCAACTAGGGAGAGTACCACCTAACATTAGGCCTTACATGTATCCATATGCACAAAAGAGTGAGATTGAGCACATGATCTAGGACATGTTAGAGGCTGGAATCATTCAACCTAGCCAAAGTTCTTTCTCTTCTCCAGTGGTGTTGGTTACAAAAAATGATGGTTCATGGCGTATGTGTCTAGATTATAGAAAACTCAAAAAAATGATCGTCACAGATAAGTTTCTTATCCCTGTCATTGATGAATTACTATATAAATTACATGGAGAAAAATTCTTTACTAAACTGGATCTTCGTTCAGGATATCACCAAATCAGAATGAGGTAGGAAGACATTCCTAAAATAGTTCTTAGAACACATGAAGGTCATTGTGAGTTTTGGTTATGCCATTTGGACTCACTAATGCACCTTAAACATTTCAAATCTTGATGAATTATATTTTCAATCCCTTCCTTAGAAAAGTTTTGTTAATATTTTTTGATGACATATTAATCTACAAAAAATCTTGGGAAGAGCATGTACAACATGTTGACAGAGTATTACAACTATTGGAAGAGAAACAACTTTATGCAAATCCTTCCAAGTGTGCCTTTGAGGTTCAAGAAGTGGAATATTTGGGTCATATTGTATCTCATAAAGGTGTAAAAGTGGACCCTAACAAAATTAAGGCTATGAGGTGTTAGGACCCTATAATGTACCTTTTTGTTCATACTTTTTGCTATCATTACATCCTTTTCCCACTCACATTTAAGCTTACATTATCACCTTAACCTATCTTTCCAAAGGTATATAACGTTTCTTCTCTTTGCTATATGTTTAATTTGTTTTACATGTAATTTTACATTACTCTCATACTTAGCCATCGATTAGAAACATATAGTTGCTGAAACAGTTTGAACTGCAGATTATTGTTGTTGCTTGAACCCGTTGTTGAAACAGTCAACAACACGCAAATCTCGTTGCTGAAACAGTCTGTGATTTGCGATGTTGGAACAACAATTCACACAACAGTAACAAGAAGGAGTTGTTACACTGGCCGCAACAACCGCACCTTAAGCCAACACCAACCATCGATGCTACTTGAGACCACGTTGCTGAAACAGTCAAACAGAACGCAAATCCCATTGCTAAAACAGTCTGTGATTTGTGATGCTGAAACAATATACAACAACAGTAACAAGAAGATAAATAAAGAAGCTGTTACACCGGTCGCAACAGCTACACCTCAACCCAACACCATTCCAACTATTGTAACAACATTTTTCTACGGGAGATCAGAATATCCTATTCCAGCATAGAAGATTAGATCTGACTAAAAATAGGATTCGTATGTACACATGTAATTTTATGATCAATTGTATTAAGAGGATTATCCTCTTTAAATAAGGGGAAATCATCATTAGACGGGGAGGATTTATTTGGATAGAAAGAAATTACAGAGAAGGGCGTGTTCACTTTGGATATTGTAACATGATACAATTGACAGATGAATAAAAGATTATTCTGAGCATTTCTTCTTAGTTCCTTTCATTTCTGGGGAATCTTGTGAGAAGGAGAGGGCCCACCTTCTTCACAAGATTCACCCATTAGTTCTGTAGTGTGTTAGTATTATTTTTGTTCACGCCTTGTTTAAACTCTGTTTTGCTGAAACTCTACTTTACTGAACTCTGTTTTGCTGAAACTCTGCTTTACTGATTGTTACATTGTTTTCATACAATTCATTCGTGGGTAACTGTTAATCATTCTGATTGGTAATTCTGCTTGATGAATTTATGAAAGTGTGATAATCAGAGACATGTGTTGAAGATTCCTGCTTGGGGAATAGGGTCCTATTCTCTGTTACATAATAGTTAGCCTTTAGTACTTGTCAATCATTTTGATTGGTAATGAGTTCATGAAAGTGTGATAGTCAGAGACAGGTGCTGAAGATTCCTGCTTTGGGGAATAGGGTCATGTTCTCTGTTACAAAATAGTTAGTCTTCCTTGCAGTATACTGAAATATTTATTTTCCTAGGTTGTTGTTTCTTAATGTAATCCAATATTCTTCTGATAATTATTTTCCTTAAATCTCAAACTCTGCAATAGATAGATTGCTTTTCTGTAATTCAAAGTAGAACTTCAGTCTGTTCAAGGCAAGGTGTGATTAGTGTACTTTTACTACAACTCTATATTGCTTTTGAGATTGAGCATATACAGTGTGTGATTGCCTTTGAAATAAACAGACTTCCCTGGGTTGACAATTTATGTAACACTTGATTGTTTAGTTAATAAGCAATTACAGTAACCAACATTTTGGCGTCGTTGTCAGGGAAGGCAATTATATATTTCAAAAGCACTTATGTTCTTTCAGATATATAGATTGCATGATAGGACGCAGAGACCCCAAAGAAACTGACCCTACAGGTGGCAGGGGCAGAGGAAGGGGAGGAAGAAAGACTTTTATTGACGAGATTATATCAAAATCTGAATCTGTTGCTCCTCAACGACCAAGCTCTCGAAAACCAAAATCTCAACCTTCCTTTCAAGCAAACTTTGAAATGGGGAAAGAAATTTGGAGCCCTGAGACAGTTGAGAAACCAACAGAAAACATTGAGGATCGAGCAAGTGCAGCAGGGGAACAAACAAAATAAACCATGGATGACTATAATGAAGAATTGCACCATGAAGAACAGACAGGTCTTGAAGGAGAGGTAAATGATGAAAACTCTTTTTCTACCTTAGGATTTCCTGTTGGTGATCTTCCTAGAGGAGTAGCTCCCATGAAGAATATTCCACTCTCAGCTTTACCTAACTTTCATGGTTTATCTTCAGAGGATCCTGATGAATTCCTTTTCGAGTTTGACATATTATGCAGAAGTTATGATTACATTTCCAATGCTAAAAAATTAAAGCTATTTCCAGCAACATTAAAAGGAAATGCATTAAGATGGTTCATGAATCTTGGAGGTCATGTAATCACAACATGGGATCAGATGAAACAAAAAATCTTGCACAATTACCAAGACTATTTCCGAACAAGAGAAAAAAGAGAGGAACTATTCAAGATGATACAGAAAGAGGATGAAAATTTGGAGGACTTTGTGGAAAGGCTACAGTATAATCTACAAAGATCCAATCACCCCGATGTAAGTAAAGATATTCTTAAAACAATATTACTAAAAGGAGTAAGGGATGACTGTCTAGATATGCTGAATATGCTTGGAAAAGGGGACATATCTAAAGAATCATATGATGAAATTGTTAACCTATGTAAAAGATGTTCAAGAGGAGTTGCAAGGAATAGATCAAACAACAGGGATACCACATTTTCAAGAGTTCAAAAATCAGCCAGTGGAGGAGAAACAAGAACCGAAATAGGTAATTTACTTGAGGGTTTTAAAACTGAAATGTTAAGCTCTTTTGCTCCACAAATTGATACCTTGCAGATTCAAAAGAAACAAGATGAAGCAGAGGCAACTCTGTCCATCTTTTTTTCCAAATGCAGAGATAAGCACCCAAGAAGGGAATGCCCATTGGACAAAAAGCCAATCTTCACCATTTGTGATAAGGATCATGAAACTCAACAATGCCCTTCTTTACCAGGAATCAAGGCAACATTACAACCAACTGATGAAGAAGCTGAAGCTGTCTATCTGTTGACACAGAGAAGGCAATGGAAGCCGCGGGGACAAGGTATGAATCCTAATATGCCATTTACATCTTCTAATCGTTGGAATAACTATCCTTCTTTTAATCAAGCAAATTACCCTCCCTTTAATCAAATGCAATACCCACCCCTCAATCAAATGAATTACCCACCCATGCAACAAACTAACCCTCCCTTTGTAGATCCAGCAATGTGGACTCCTTGGCCTCCACAACAAAAACCTTATCTTAACCAATGGAATCCAAATTGGAGAGGTCAACAACCCCCGTTCCCAAATCAATTACCTCAACTTCAATCACAATTTTTGCAACCACTCTCTTTACCATTAGGTACTCCACCGAACAATCAAATGATGAGGCCCCAACTACCTGTACAACCTAACCCTAACCCCAATAATAAGGCTATGCAGTGCATTGATATTCAAAACCAGCCTATACTTTCTCTTTTCCCTGCGCAATGCAATGATATTCATTTACGATTTGAGAAAATAGTAGAACCTATCATTGATAATGTTACCTCTTCTGATTCCAATAAAGAAGAAATAAAAAAGCACGATGTACCTGAAGAGGTATAATCGTCCTCCAACACTGTTGCTGAAACAACAAAACCACCATTCCCTGAGCGTTTAGCTTTGACTAAAACGCCTGAGCCACCTGCTTTCAATCTTCTAGGGGAATTACAAAATCTTTATGTCAAAATTCCACTATTACAAGCACTAAGAGACGTACCAATTTATGCTAGAACTATGCGAGACATTTGTGTTAAGAATCCCGGTAGGAAAACTAAAGATCCCCTCATAGTTCATGTCATGGGTGATTTTTCCGCACTAATGTTGGGTAAAGTCCCCCCAGTTAAATATGGTGATCCCGACCATCCTACCATCTCAGTGCAAATTGGAAAAACAATAATTCCTTGAGTTTTGGTAGACTTAGGCGCTGCTATCAATATTATGACTCTTGAAACCTCACAACTGTTACAACTAAATAATGAAATCAGAGATACCCCAACCATTCTAGAATTAGCTGACCGTTCTACAATCAAACCAGAAGGATTCATTGAAGACCTAATCATCTTGGTTGAATCCTGGAATTATCCAGCTGACTTTGTGGTATTACAACCTAAAACAAATTTAGGGGGTCACCCTCTAATTTTGGGCAGGCCTTGGCTAGCCACAACAGATGCTTTTATCAGCTGTAGATCTGGTTCAATGAAAATTTCCAACGGATATGAGACTAAACAACTTACCCTCTACCCTCACGCTACACCCTTGATTAATAATGACAATTCCTTATGGGTGGACTTTGATGATCAAACTACTCAACCTATCTTGACTATTGGACAAGCCTTAAGCCTTAAAGATGCCACTGAGGATGAACTAATTAATAATTTTATTTGTGAACCTTCCTCCGTGACTCCAGAAACTCATAACCAACTAACTGCACTTTTGGAGTCAGATACCCAGGGAAAACCTTAACTCTAAAAACCCACCTCAAACATCAGCCACCATCTCTTCTAAAAGTATACCAGTAGAAATTGAACCTGGAAAAACACTGAACATAAACCCCAACCTGACAGTTGTTGAAACACAATAATTAATGAAGTTACTTCTTGAACATAAGGAAGAATTCGCATGGGACTATACAGATATGAAAGGAATCTCTCCCGAATTATGTACTCATTGTATCTATATCAAGGAAGATTGTCAACCGATCTGCCAATCTCAACGACGAATGAACCCTAATTTAAGATAAATTCTTAAGGAGGAACTTAAAAAATTGCTTAATGCAAGGTTTATATATCCTATATCGGACAGTGAATGGGTTTCCCCGTTGGTAATAGTTCCTAAGAAAAATGAGAAATGGAGAGTATGTGTAGACTATAGAGCCTTAAATAAAGCCACTCAAAAAGATCACTTTCCGTTACCATTCATTGATCAGGTGTTAGATAGTTTGTCAGGGAAGAAATTCTTCTCCTTTTTAGATGGTTTCAGTGGGTATAATCAGATCAAAATTGCACCCCAAGACCAAGATAAGACCACTTTTACTAGCCCATGCAGAACTTTTTCTTATAAAGCCCTCCCATTTGGACTATGTAATGCACCAACAACCTTTCAAAGAGCAGTTATAGGAATCGTTTCTGATATGATTAATGACTCTATGGAATTTTTTATGGATGATTTTACCCCTTATGGTGTCTCTTTTGAGGAAGCACTACAAAACCTTGAGAAAGTACTTAAATGATGTATACAAGCCCACCTCTCCTTAAGCACAGAAAAATGTCATATGATGATGAGTGAAGGAGTAGTACTTGGACATTTTATTTCATCTCAAGGAATTCAGGTGGATCCATCCAAGATACAAGTCATTAAAGACCTTCCTATTCCCAAAACCCAAACAAAGGTGAGAAGTTTCCTAGGACATGCTGGATACTACAAAAGATTTATCAATTTTTTTTTCAAAATAGCTTCTCCTCTTTTTGTGTTACTTATGAAAAATGTTGAATTCAAGTGGACTAATCTTTGCCAGGAAGCATTTAATACACTCAAACATCAGTTATCTACAACTCCTATTCTAAGAGGACCTGATTGGACATTTCCCTTTCATATATCCTCTGATGCTTCAACTACTGCAATAAGAGCTATCTTGGGACAAGAAGAAAATCATCTCCCTTATGTTATTTACTTCATTAGCAAAAATATGACTCCTGTTGAACTTAACTATACAGTTACCGAAAACGAATTCTTAGAAGTTATCTATGCTATTAATAAATTTCGACATTACATCACTGGCTACTCTACTTTTTTCCATACTGATCACTCAACTATCAAATATTTAATGAACAAACCTGTCACAAATGCTTGAGTCACCAAATGGTTACTATTATTACAAGAATTTGATATTACAATTGTAGATAGACCAGGAAAAGAAAATGTAGTTGTTGATTTCCTTTGTCAGTTAACACCTGATGATAATACCCCAGTAGATGATTCCTTTCCTGATGAATATGTATTTGCAGTATCTGCTCACTCACCATGGTATGCAAACATCACTAACTACTTGGTTGCAGGGAAGTTACCACCACACCTATCCCACCGAGAGAAAAGAAGAATCATTCAACAAAGTGCTCGGTATAGCTGGATAAGTGGGTGTCTTTTTCACACATGACTTGATTAAGAAATCCGAAGATGCATTAGAGAAGATGAGGTTTATGATTTACTAAAAGCTTGTCATGATGGCCCTTGTGGAGGGCATTTTGCTGATAAGAGAACAACACATAAAATTCTCAGGATGGGTTATTATTGGCCCTCACTTTTTAAAGATGCAAAGAAATATGTTCAGGCATGTGATAGCTGTCAAATAATGGGTCAACCTAATCATAGAGATGAAATTCCATTAAATCCCCAGGTAGTACTCGAACCATTTGAAAGATGGGCCTTAGACTTTGTAGGACCCATTAACCCTCCATCCAATCAAAAAGTTTATATAGTGGTATGAACAGATTATATGACCAAATGGGTGGAAGCTAAAGAACTCCATAGAGCTACTGAAGAAGCGGTTCTAGATTTTCTATTTGAAGACATCTTTATCATATTTGGAGTGCCTAGAGAATTAGTCACAGATGAAGGACCTCCTTTCACTTCTCACGGTTTTAAAGCGACCCTTCAAAAATATCATATTCATCATAGAATGACTACACCATACCACCCCCAAGCCAATGGATAGGTGGAAAGCACAAATAAAGTAATAGAAGCCATTCTCACAAAAACAGTGAAGGAAAACAGAAAGGATTGGTCTCACAGGCTCCCTGAAGCATTATGGGCTTACAAAACTACCTGGAGAAATACTACAGGATTCTCTCCCTATGAATTAGTTTATGGAAAAAGTTTTGTCTTTCCTATGGAATTTGAAATCAAAACCTTAAGGACTGCTTTAGCTGTCAACCTTGATTTGACCGATGCACAGACAACCAGGTTGCAGCAGCTTAATGATGTGGATGAAAAAAGACTAGATGTCATTCAACAGACAACTATGATTCAACAACAAAGATCAAAATGGCATGAAAAAACCATCAAGCATAAGCAATTCCAAAAAGGTAACTGGGCTTTACTGTATGATTCTAGGTTTAAATAATTTCAAGGGAAACTACGTACAAGATGGCTTGTACCTTACGAAGTGGACACTGTTTTCCCCAATGGAACAGTAAGGCTCCTCACAATTGATGACTCTAAAACACCGTTATTAGTGAATGGTCATCGGCTCCGTCTGTACCAGCACCCCATTTCCAAAGAAGATTTTAAGGCCACATGTGTGGAAGACTCACATTATCTCTTTTTAGAGGGGCCTCCTACCCCTCATTGCAATTAATTTTTCTGAATTTAATTCCTTTAGTATTAGATTAAATTTATTTTACTAATAATCCCTGTCAAGGAATGACATGTTACAATTGATTCTTTTGCAGATTCTCGATCAAATAAAAGACCTACCAAGAAAGGACGATCTTACTTCAAGAAGATCCAAGCTTCATTTTGTGAAGCACTGCTCCCTATTTCTTCATCACTTTCCAACAACATTTTCCTCATTTTTTCCATCTTCCCCATTGCTAAAACACCATTGTTCATCAATATTTCTCCCTTTTTCTCCATTGCCTAAACACCACTGTTCAGAAATATTTCGCCCTTTTCCCCATTGCTGAAACATCACTTTCCAACAACATTTTCCTCATTTTTCCATCTTCCCCATTGCTGAAACACCACTTTTCAGCAATATTTCTCCCTTTTTCCCATTGCTGAAACACCATTGTTCAACAATATTTCATTTTTTTCCCATTACTGAAACACCACTGCTCAGCAATATTTCGCCACTGCTGAAACACCATTTCTTCAGCAGTATTTTCCATTGTTAAAACATCACTCTTCAGGAAACATTTTTCTATTCTTTTCCTGTTGCTGAAACACCACTTTCTCAACATTCCCTATCAATAAAAACATTTGCTTCATCTCTTTCGCTCTCAATTCTCCTATTTTCATACTACATTTTGCCCTTTCACGACCCTCTCTCATAATTAAACAAACCCTTGATACAATTTCTCTAATAAATCCAAAGTCTCTCCCATGGTTACTGCAGAACTATTATGGATAGGCACTATATTTTTTTTTTGAAGTACGAATCAAAGGTAAAGATGAGGTATGTAAACTTTATATGTAAACACAATTGAACTATGGTTAACGAGAATACCTCGACTCATTATTATCATTCACTTAAAATCATTATTTTAGCCGTACTTGGGGGGGAAATATCGAAATCTTATGCCATCATTTCACACGAACCGACTACCATCATTCCTTTTTACCCATAATTCGTTTGTTTTCACCACCATTTGCATGCCTTCACCCGCAAAAATTACTCTGCTCATAAGCGATTACTTGACTCTATGACTATGCATTTTACTGAGCTGTTAGCTATGGGAGGCCCTATTATACGATACAAACTCGCCACGACAACCCTATTAGAATTGTATCCATAAGTCTATCAAATTTTTCTGCAGGCAGGCTGGCTGGGTTATTTTGAGAGGCTCCAGGGATTTGATCAACAACAGGTTCTTCAATTTGCTCGAAATCTTCAAGAAGATCATTCCATTGTTCAAGGGGTTTGGATTCCATTCACAGAGGATGATATATCATAGGTTTCGGGTTTTCCTGTCACTGGCATTCGCTGGTTCAACCACAAACACATTATCCTTAATGCCCAACAAGATTTTCTCTTTCCAGGAGAACAAATTGAGCCTAAAGGCCGGGTTGTTTGACTTAGTTCGTTGCCGCCTCCTTGGACGAAAGTTACAGAGTTTGTCAAGCACTACCTCACCTATGAAGGCCGATACCAAGTAGTCTACCAGTACGATTTTGTCTTGTTGTCTCATTTACGACATGCTAGATTGGTGAATATTCCCTACTATATGCTCGGATGTCTTAGAAATATGTCGCATTATTGTAAAAAGGCTAAAAATCCCGCCCTTTCCCTCACCCATAACCGTCTCGCTCAACTACTCATCCAAAAGGGTTTTGCCCAACAAAACCCTCCCCTAAAAAACCCACTCATAGACCCTCAGGAAGCTGCTGAACATCCTGAAAATCCTCAGGAACAACAACCACAAAACCTTCCAGACCCTCCAGAAATACCTATTAATCCGCCTATAGACCCAATTGATCCAATTAACCCTCCTACCATACCAATCCCGCCCCACAAATTACCAGAATCATCTACTCCTACTGTTCATATCCTTAGCGATGATTCTGAACCAGATAAACCTGATCACCCTCCCTGCCTCATCACTGAGGAAAAACCCACATGCAAAAGAAAGAAGCAAATTCCTCCTTTTCCCTCCTTTTTACAAAGAAAACGAACGAGGACCTCAACAAGAGAAACCACTACTGCCACTGCCCTAAACCCCCAACCCATCTTGCTAAAAGCTCGTACACCTCCACCCTCCCAAATTCCATAATTTTTACCTATTCCACCCATGGGCACTGAAACACAAGAACTAGAGGCCCAAGGTACTGTGACATCATTCTTTTTAACTCAAGTAGCTGAAACACAAGAACCAACTACTCATCTAGTAGCTAAAACACAAAGAACCAGCTACTCATTCAGTAGCTAAAACATAAGAACCAGCTATAGATGTTACACAAGAACCAGCTACAACTGAAACACAAGAACCAACTGCTGATGTTGTTCCTGAAATACAGGAATCAGATGCCCAGGGTGCCGCAACACTACTTTCTCTACATCAAGAAGCTGAAACACAAGAATTAGTTGTTGATCCTGTAGCTGCTCCACAAGAACCAACTATTGTGGCTGTGATTGTTACACAAGAACCAGTCACCCCTCTTAATACACCCATGAAATATCAACAACCAGAACCAACAATGGCCTCTATCTTACAAGAAAATGAGTTCCCAAGGTCTGAAGTGGAAGCCTACAAGCAAGAGCTAGTAATGGTAAATGAAGCCTATGACAAGGAACTTAAATTGTATACCCTATCTCGCATAGTGACCATGACAGAGGAAAACACAAAAGAGAATCGGTGTAGAGAGTATATGTGCAGTCAATGTGGGGACATTTATTATCAAGCAGGCTACAAAGTAACTCAAATTCCAATGCCTGGAGCTTTCCCTGCACCTACGACTTTTGCAGTCAAAGAAGAAAACCCTTTTGTTACACAAGAACCAATAGGACCTTCCAAAATTCAAAATGAACCCCGGCCTACAACAACTGCTACATCTGAAGCGCCTGTTTTTATGAGTAAAGTTGTACAAACACTGCCTATTGATGAATCTGCCCCTCCTAGCAAGTTCCACACCCATACTCTTGTGGAACGAGCCACTCAGACCCTACCTCAGCCTATCACTTGCAATGTTGAAACACGAAATCAACCATGGGATGAGCACGCAATAATGGACAAATGGAAAAAAGAGTCTGGTGTTACACAGGACAAAAGCCTACAGGAGCACAAACTACTTTGGCTAAACCACATCTATTCAAACTGGGAAGCTTTGGAGCAAACACGCCAAGAATCCCGTGCCCATAAGAAGCAGAATGAAGAGCTAAAAGGCAAATTGCTCCTGATGTTTGACTTGGCACAAAAATTGTTGGTTGTTAGGAAACCATCCTCCAATTACTCTCTTTTCCTTATAGAATGACTTACATTTTTTCAGATTAAATCAATCAAAGAAGGCAGACCCCATGCAGTGTTAAATCCAACAGATTTTGTTAGAACTTTTGCAGAAGCCTCTACTATTGATCAACACCTCCTATGTGAGGTATATCTTCATAATGAGGCCATCCCTAAGAACTGACAGCTTAACCTTAACCCTCTTGTCAGTGATATCCAGATTCAGGCACTCACCTCCTTCCTTAACAATCAGATTACATGGAAGAATGACTTCCTAGCTGCCAAGCATAACGAAGATAACTACCTCCTCTGGATACGACCAAAACCACAGAATGTTGCCACCTTTGTTGCAGAGTATTATCAATTTTTGAAGAAACCAGGGATGATTCAATATATTCGACAACTACAGACAACAGTACTTCAGGATTGCCAAAAGTTTATTAAATCCACAGAGATCGCTGCCCTACAAGAAAATAACATGTTTTGGCAACAATCTTCCGAGAAAAGGCAGGAGCACAATCCCTTTAGTCCTACCAACCTTGAGACAACAATCTCCCAGGTACCTAGCTACATCAAATGTGTTCAACAATGTGCTAAAAACTGGATAGATTATCAGTTCCATTTTCCTATTCTGTGGATGCTAGCAGAGAAATATCAAGTTCATCATAAGTTGTCCAAGAAGGTTGAAACAACATCTTGGAAAAGGCTACAACGCGTTCAAGGATTCAGAGCTCCAACAGACAACACTTTCCACAACTACTGCTTAAGTAATTTGCACGCTCAAAGTCGGTATCCAGATTCTGATTCAGATTAAAGTTGCCTGAGGACATGCAACCTTTTTAGTTGGAGGGGATGTTAGGACCCTATAATGTACCTTTTTGTTCATACTTTTTGCTATCATTACATCATTTTCCCACTCACATTTAATCCTACATTATCACCTTAACCTATCTTTCCAAAGGTATATAACGTTTCTTCTCTTTGCTATATGTTTAATTTGTTTTACATGTAATTTTACATTACTCTCATACTTAGCCATCGATCAGAAACATATAGTTGTTGAAACAGTTTGAACTGTAGATTATTGTTGTTGCTTGAACCCGTTGTTGAAACAGTCAACAACACGCAAATCCCATTGCTGAAACAATCCGTGATTTGCGATGCTGGAACAATAATTCACACAACAGTAACAAGAAGGAGTTGCTACACTGGCCGCAATAGCCGCACCTTAAGCCAACACCAACCATCGTTGCTGCTTGAGGCCACGTCGCTGAAACAATCCGTGATTTGCGATAATGAAACAATATACAACAGTAGTAACAAGAAGATAAATAAAGAAGTTGTTACACCGGCCGCAACAGCTACACCTCAACCCAGCACCATTCCAACTATTGTAACAACATTTTTCTACGGGAGATCAGAATATCCTATTCCAGCATAGAAGATTAGATCTGACTAAAAATAGGATTCGTATGTACACATGTAATTTTATGATCAATTGTATTAAGAGGATTCTCCTCTTTAAATAAGGGGAAATCATCATTAGACGGGGAGGATTTCTTTGGCTAGAAAGGAATTACAGAGAAGGGCGTGTTCACTTTGGATATTGTAACATGATACAATTAACAGATGAATAAAAGATTATTCTGAGCATTTCTTCTTAGTTCCTTTCATTTCTGGGGAATCTTGTGAGAAGGAGAGGGCCCACCTTCTTCACAAGATTCACCCATTAGTTCTGTAGTGTGTTAGTATTATTTTTGTTCATGCCTTGTTTAAACTTTGTTTTGCTGAAACTCTACTTTACTTAACTCTGTTTTGCTGAAACTCTGCTTTACTGATTGTTACATTGTTTTCATACAATTCATTCCTGGGTAACTGTTAATCATGCTAATTGGTAATTCTGCTTGATGAATTTATGAAAGTGTGATAATCATAGATAGGTGTTGAAGATTCATGCTTGAGGAATAGGGTCCTGTTCTCTGTTACAGAATAGTTAGCCTCCAGTACTTGTCAATCATTTTGATTGGTAATGAGTTCATGAAAGTGTGATAGTCAGAGACAGGTGCTGAAGATTCCTGCTTTGGGGAATAGGGTCATGTTCTCTGTTACAAAATAGTTAGTCTTCCTTGAAGTATACTAAAATATTTCTTTTCCTAGGTTGTCATTTCTCAATATAATCCAGGATTCTTCTGATAATTATTTTCCTTAAATCTCAAACTCTGCAATAGATAGATTGCTTTTCTGTAATTCAAAGTAGAACTTCAGTCTGTTCAAGGCAAGGTGTGATTAGTGTACTTTTACTACAACTCTAGATTGCTTTTGAGATTGAGCATATACAGTGTGTGATTGCCTTTGAAATAAACAGACTTCCCTAGGTTGACAATTTATGTAACACTTGATTGTTTAGTTAATAAGCAATTACAGTGACCAACATGAGGGAATGGCCAATTCCAAAGACCTTGAAGAAACTTATAGGATTCTTATGATTGACAAGCTATTACCACAAGTTTGTCAAGAACTATGGTCAAATATCAACACCTCTAACAACATTATTAAAGAAGGAAGCATTTTTGCAGTATTATAGATGTAATATAATATGAAGAATGGAAATATTTAGCAAGTAGTAATGGAACACCAAGAATATGGCTAGAACAATACCATAATAATACCAGAAATAAAACTTGTATTAAAGAAAACAATGTTCACTTGCCTCTTCGAGGGGGAAACCTCCAAAAAAGAAGAGCTCTATTACAATAATCTCCAAGACAAAATATCCAATACCTCCTACTCTTATTTATACTAATTCTATCTTCTAAGGAAACTTCTAGAGGAAAATCTTTCTAGAAGCGAAAGCTTCTATTAGGTCTTCTTACATTGACTTATTTTTTTTTATTTAATAGGCCTTATTAACTAATGTCGGCCTTTATTACATAGAAAACATATCCTACTAACTAATGAACCACGAAGAGGGGTTAGTATTGGATCCTAACATGCCCTCCCCATTCAAAAGAAACATTTTCCTCAAGTCTAAAGATGTGAAAATTGTTGTAGTATGGTCGATGTTTCCAAGTCACATCCTCTAGTGATGTGTCCTTCCACTTTATTAGCACTTCCTTGATAATTATGCCATGAAACTGATGTTCATGTGCATTGATGACTGCTTCTGGTTGGAGCCAAAGGGATCCCTGTTCATCTAATTCAGGAAGGATGGTTTGGACCCTACAATTCTGTCCCACCACTTTATTCAAACAAGAAGCATGGAACAATGGATGGATTTCAGAAGTAATTGGAAGGGACAATTTGTAGGCCATTGAACCAATATGCTCGATGATCTAATAGGGGCCATAAAACTTGGGTGCCAACTTGTGATTCCCTTGGGATTTGAGAGATGTTTGTTTGTAAGGTTGAAGTCGGAGAAATACCTGATCAACTTCCTGAAAATCCCTTTCTGAATGATGTTGGTCCGCCTGTTGCTTCATGCAATTTTGGTCCATGAGGAGGTTATCCTTTTGATCCGTAAGGGTGGTTGTTCGAACTTACAACATTTTATCAATATATTGTACCTTTTATGTGCCTGGAAGATAGGTAGTGACTGTAGGTGTTCGTTGGTCATACACTGCTTCATATGGGGTCGTTTTAGTGGCCATATGATATGAAGTATTGTACCACCATTCTGCCAAGGGAAGCCATTGCACCCACTAGTGTTGTTTGTTAGAAGAAAACATCACAAGTAGGTTTCCAAACATTTTTTGACCACTTCCGTTTGGTCGTTGGACTAAGGGTGATAGGTGGTGCTCATGTTTAGTTGGGTGCTATGCAATTTAAAGAACTCTTGCCAAAATGTGCTGGTGAAAGTCGACTCACGATCAAACACAATAGAGGTGGGCATGCCATGTAAATTGAAAATATGATCAAGGAAACATGCGCTACTAGTTCCATTGTGAAAGAGTGGGGTAATGCACAAAAATGAGCATACTTGGAGAGGTGATCAACCACCACCATGATGACTGACTTGTTCCCAAATTTGGGGAGGCCCACTATAAAGTCCATGGAGATGTTCATCCACATTGAAGCTAGAATGGGTAGGGTTGTAGAGCTCTTGGAGACTTGATGGTTTCACCTTCATTGTGTTGTCACACCTCACATTTAGTGACAAAATGAAGGATGCCCTTCTTCATGTCTTCCCAGAAAAAAATGACTGGCATGGGAACAAGTCTTTTGGAAGCCAAAGTGACCCATAATAGTAGATGAGTGCAACTCATTTAAGAGCCTTAGCTTGAGGGATGAAGATGGTGATAGAACCAGGTGATCCTTATACCTGAGAATATTGTCTTTCCAAGTGTATCTTATGGGAGGAGTAGGGTCCTCCTAAAGTCGATGAATTATCTTGGACATAGTCGAGTGTGTTAGCCACTCTTGTCAGACTTCTTCAATCCAATATGGAACTGGTAAGGATAAGGAAAATAAGGAGCCGTCTTCCTCATGTCATATTGAAAATTCATTTGCCACTATATTGTATTTTCCTTTTTTATATATGATTTCATAATCCTAACCCAACATTTTGGTCATCCACTTGTTTTTTTCTAGGGAGGATAATCGCTGCTCTAAAAAATACTTCAGACTATAGTGATCTATTTTGATCTGAAAATTGTGTCCCAAAATATATGGCCTCTATGTGTGCACCACATGGAGAATGACCATCATTTATTTTTCATACATAGATCTACCCAAATTTTGGCCACTCAACGCCTGGCTAGTAAAGGCCAGAGGTTGACCATCTTATTTGAGCACTGTGCCAATACTAGTGCCAGAAGTATCTGATTCTACCACAAAGGTTTTTTTGAAGTCAGGAGTTGCTAAGACTGTAGTAGTGTACATGGCCCACTTTAAATCTATGAAGGCTTTCTCGACGACAAATGTCCAATGAAATGGATTATTCTTAAGAATGTCGGTCAAGGGATTATCAATTTTTCCATAATGGTGTAAAAATTTCCTGTAGTATCTTATGAGACCGAGGAAACCCCGTAGGCGCTTTAAGGTCATGGGTCATGGCCAATCCTACATAGCTTGTATCTTTTTGGGGTCCACTCTTACCCCTTCTCAACCCATAATGTGTCCCAAGTGTTCTACTTCATTGGCCCCAAAGGAACATTTGGTATTTTTGAAAAACACTTGGTTGTCCTGTAGCAAGTGGAGGGATTTTTCCACATGGAGAAGGTGGTCATCCCAAGTGGGGTTGTAAATGAGGATGTCATCAAAGAAAACCATGACAAACTTCCAAAGGTAAGGTTTCAATATTTTATTCATGATACTTTGGAAGGTGGATGGGGAATTGTAAAGGCCAAAAGGCATGACCAAGAATTCATAATGTCCTTCATGAGTTTTGAAAGCAATCTTTAGAATATCTGCCTCCTTCATTCGAATTTGGTGATAGCTTGAGTGAAGGTCTAATTTTGTGAAGAAACAGGCACCCTGGAGATCATCCAACATATCATCAATGAAAAGAATGAGAAACTTATCTTTGATGGTCAGTTTATTGAGGGAACACAAACATAGACACATGCGCCAAGCACCTTCTTTCTTTAAGACCATCACCACTAGGGAAGAATATGGGTTGGTACTAGGGATAATTACCCATGCCTCCAACAATTTATGTAATATCTTTTCTATTTCATTTTTTTGAGAAAATGGATATATGTAGGGACGTATATTTGGGGGTTGACTTCCAGGAAGGACATGGATGTTATGATCATGCTCACCCCTCGAGGGAGTAAGTCTGTTGTAACCTCAAATATCATGGGTTACTTTTCCATGATTAGTTGCACGCTAGGAGGAACTATAGGAGAGGCCTGATCGGTGACCTGGATGGCATGAAATTGAGCAATCCTACCATGGTGTATTTTCTTCAACAAATTTTCCATCATCTGAGAGCTAATGATTTCAGGGGAGCCTAATTGGAGGTCTCGGAGGGTATAGGTGTGAGCCTCTTGGGCGAAGCTCATATATAAATCTTGATAAACCATGGTAATACTAATTGGTCTGAAGGTGCGAAGCCATTCCACACCCAATACAATATCACAACCACCCATGGCAATAAATAACATGTGGGTTTCCAGATGATAATCCCCCATTTAGAGCTTTGGATTCTTATAGTTCCCCCCACACTTCATTGTACTACCATTAGCGATGAGTATTTGAAAATTAGAAACTAGGCAGACAAAGAAATGGATCTCCTCATTGAGCTTGCGGTGAATAAAATTATGGATTCTACCATTATCAATCAACACCACAACTGGACTATGTTTGATGTATCCCTTTATCTTCAATGTATGTGGGGCCGAAATACCCAAGAGGGAATGAAGAGATACAATAGGTTCCTCTGGTTCCACAGGGTTGGCAACTAAATTTTTGGGGTGGACACTTGGTTGTGCGTCCTTTCGGTTAGGAGCCTCATTTGATGGTATGTGTTCATAGGAAGTGGAAGTTGATGCATCAATATGGAAGAAATTGTGTTCCCTACATTTATGTCTTAGTGAATACTTTTCATCATAGTAGTATCAAAGTCCTTGCTTGAAATGTTCCTCCATTTCTGTGGAGATACCTTTTGGACCTTCAAGGTTTGTGTCGGAGCTAGGTAAGCCCCTAGGCAAGGACGAGTGGGTAATGAAACCTGCATGGGTGGGGCTTGAAGTATGGTCTCTTCTTCTAGTGCTAATTAGCATGCCTGAAACTAGGTAGTAGGATGATGCATACTCACATGAGCCCATATGGCATCTTTTAAGCCACTGAGAAAACATTCAAGATAAAATTCATTAGATAAGCCGTTAGTTCGGATAGCCAAATGTTCGAATGCCATGATGAAATATGTTACTGGTCTAGTTTGGCGCAACTTAGTGATCCTTCCCAAAAAAATGTGATTCCCTATAAAAACGGGCACAAACTACTTTAGTGAACATGTTCCAAGTGGGCAGTCCTGGATAACATTTCTTATTCCATTTCCACCACTGCCAACGTTCTTGATCTAAGTACATAACCCCTACACGGATTTTGGTCTCGTCATATCGAAGATCATGAAGGGAGAAGTATTGTTACATTTGAGAAACCCACCCTATTAGGTTGGATCCATCAAATTTATGCATGTCAACTTTGGGTACCTTATTCAAAGAGTGTGGAGAACCCCAAGGGGAGAGAGATGAATGAGTATGCTCATAATGGGAGGGTTGAGGGTCTTAGGGATTGGGCTCAACATTATTACCCTTGATGAGTTGTGTCAACTCCTTTAATTTATTTTTGAAGGTGACATGGACTTCTCTGTGTATGGAGGCTTGGAATTCTATGCGTATGGAGGAAAGTTGTTGTTCTAGGCTAGACACCTTAGTCTCTGAGTCATCTTGGTTATGAGAGTGGGTGGTAGGCATGGTGGAGTCTTGGGTAGAAGATGAGATGGCGGGTCAAAAATATGGGCCACACAAAATGATAGGTACCAGGTTGATCATGACAAAGAGAGGAATCCAATGGGATAGGTCTCAAATAAGGGTGTCCCAGAAAGGGTTGGGTCCACGGGAAAAAAAGTCTTCAAAATGAAGGGTACCACTGCGATTAGAATGAAGAGAGGAATCCAATGGAATAAGTAGCAAATAAGGGTGTGTCCGGGCCCTAAACTCTTTATTTTTTATTTATTTTACTCCTGCAGAGTTATACTTCGACCTGAATACTTCTATAGCGTCGAATTTCCCAAATTCTCAATAATAAAAAATGTTGGTAGGGAGTGTTTCTGCAATGAAAAAATTAGGCAGTGTTTTTGTAGTGAAAAAATTAGGCAGGAGGCCAAGTTTCACTGCAATAGATATTTTTTTTCCTTCCTAAGGGTTAGGGTTTGCAGAGTATCTACAGTCAAGGGTTTTCCCTGTGTTATAGCTCTCTTATATATGTGTGGGGTCAAACAATAGTACTAGACCCAATATCTCAGGGCACCAACTAAGGAGGCTAGACTGTACCCTTAGCTGTACTACCCAGTTACCCAGGTACTAGAGAGTATATTCCCAAGTGTTGTTCTCGGTGACACTATAACAATCAGGTGACTGATCAGTTTATCTACGGAGGGATTCAAGATATCTATATTGATCTGTATACATGTGTTGTTTGATGCTCTACCACTCCAAGGGGTACCACCATGGGTTACAAGGGTGGCCAACAATTTTCACTTAAAAACAACTTGTAGTTCCTGCGTGTATGACTCCCCGACCGTAGATTTATGCGCGGGGCAATAGATATCTATAGCTTAAAGATGCTATAATATGTCTCTATATTGAAATTATTTTTTACCCCACAAGTTCTTCTTAGGAAAGAGCTCTGATACCACTTGCAGTATTCCAGATGTAATATAATATGAAAAATAGAAATATTTAGCAAGCAGTAATGGAACAACAAGAATATGGATAGAAAAATACCAAAATAATACCAGAAATAACACATTTATTAAAGAAAGCAATGTTCACTTGCCTCTTCGAGAGGGAAACCTCCAGTAGAGAAAATCTCTATTACAATAATCTCCAAGACAAAATATCCAATACCTCCTACTATTATTCATACTAATTCTATCTTCTAAGGAAACTTCTAGAGGAAGATCTTTCTAGAAGCGAAAGCTTCTATTAGGTCTTCTTACATTGACTTATTCTCCTTTATTTAATAGGCCTTATTAACTAATGTTCACCTTTATTACATAGAAAACATATCCTAGTAAATAATGACCCATGAAGAGGGGTTATGATTGGATCCTAACAAATTTCTTGGACCGAAGAAGCAACCAAATCTTTTGAAAAAATTAAGGAGGCTATGTGTATAACTCCCATCCTAGCCACACCTGACATTATAAAAACATTTATTGTGGAGTGTGATGCCTCAAGCCATGGAATTGGTGCAGTTTTAATGTAAGAAGGAAGGCCTCTTACCTTCGAAAATAATCAAATTAAAGGAAAAAACTTATTCAAAGCCATTTATGAAAAGTAAATGTTGGCCATACTACATGCAGTTCATAAATGACTCCCTTACCTAATAGGAAGACAATTCAAAGTAAAAACAGATCATGATAGTTTGAAATACTTCTTGGAGCAATGATTATCTTCAGAAGAGAAACACAAATGGGTTACAAAGATGTTGGGTTATGACTTTGAAATTATCTACAAAAAAGGAAAACACAATGTTGTGGCAGATGCCCTTTCAAGAAAATAAGAAGAAACAAAAGGTTCATTACATGTTATTTCTATTCCACAATTTGATTGGGTGGAATAAGCAAGGATATAATGGAAGCAAGATCATTGAACAACTACATGAGGACCCTAGTTCAATAGATAATTTTGTATGGAAGACTGATTTTCTATGGTATCATGATCGCTTATACTTATGTAATAATTCCCAACTCAAATATAAGGTCATGTTAGAATTTCACACTTCGCCTATAGGAGGACATTTAGGATTCTTGAAAACATACCACAAGATCATGAAGGATTTTTTCTGGGAAGGTCTTAAAACTAATGTTCAAAATTTTATGTCTGAATGTTTGGTCTGCCAATAGAATAAGGGAGAGACAATCAAGACTCCAGGTCTCATACAACCATTATCTATACCAATTCAACATTGGGAATAAGTTTCAATGGATTTTATTACAGGTTTACCCAAATTCGAAGGAAATATGATCACAATGCTAGTAGTGGATTGATTGAAAAATTATGCCCATTTTTTTTCTCTTTCTCATCCTTTTAAAGCAATTATAGTATCTGCAACATTCATGGAAACAATTCAAAATCTACATGGAGACCCCAAGATTATTTCAAGTGACAAAGATCCAATTTATACACAAAATTTTTGGATTGAATTTTTTTTTTTTTGGTACTAAATTAGCTCACAACTCATCTTAGCACTCTCAATCTGATGGGAAAACCGAGATTGTGAATAAATGTCTAGAAGGATATCTTCAGTTCTTTTCATTTGATAAACAAACACAATGGGTTAAGTGATTTCCCTTGGAAGAATGGTGGTATAACAAATCCTTCCATACTTCATAAAAAATGTCCCCATTTCTTGAACTTTATGGATATCATCCTCCATCCATTACATCACCCTTGAAAGAGAATACAAAGGGTCAAGAAGTGGAGGAACACATAGGGAACCAACAAGAGGTCCTCAAACTATTGAAGGACAACCTGGTTATGGAATAAAATAGGATGAAACAACAAGAAAATCAACATCGTAGTGAAAGGGAATTTGAAGTGGGGGATTGGGTATTTCTGAGGCTACAACCATACAAACAAATGTCCCTCAAGCATAAAAATAAGGAAAATGAATTAACTCCCAAATATTATGTCCCCTATAAGGTTTTTCAAAGAATTGGAAGTATGGATTACAAATTGGAGTTGCCTCCATCTTCACGTGTACATCCAGTCTTCCATGTTTCTTGCTTAAAGAAGGTAATCAACAACAAGATTCCAGTCCAAAATATTTTACCAAAGATAAATGAATAATGGAAAATCATACTAGAGTGAGAAACAATCCTCGAAACAAGAATTAAGCAACTAATAAATCGAGCAATTAAAGAGTACCTTGTCAAATGGAAGAACCTATTAGTAGAAGAGGCAGCATGGGAAGATGATTTCTTTGTGCATAAGCATCCATGGTTAGTCAAGTGTTGAGGAAAAAACTTGTTTGAAGGGGAGGGGCATGTTAAGCCCTAGATCAAGCCCCATGTTGTGTACAAAATCCTTTATTAAGCCCTATTTATTGAATTATTATATTTCTTGTGTTATATTTGTATGTAGGATTTGAACCCCTTCATCACACCCTTTCATTATAATTGTACCTTTTGTCTCCTATATATATATATATATATATATGCCAAGGAGACCTAGTCTTAGGATCATTTTATCTCATCTCATATTGTATTCTGAAATTGATGTATTGTAAAAGGAGGTTTCCTCCTCAAAGTGGACTATAATTCATTGACTTTTTATCATTTTAAGGCATTGGATCATAACATTGCAACAAATATGTAATCAACAAATGGTGTTTTTTCTTCCTCTTGTTTCATGTAGAGATTGTGTTTGTGCCAGTTGTGTTCTCGGAAAAGATCATCGAGATAGTTTTGACAAATGTGCCTCTTGGCATGCCTTGACCCCTTTGAAGCTTGTACATAGTGAATTGTGTGATCCACTTTCGTCTCCTTCTTTTTCTGGGTGCAATTATTTCTTAACCTTCATTGATGACTTTTCTAGATGCACTTGGATTACTTCTTAAAACTTAAGAGTGAAGTGTTTGACAATTTTTTGTCCTACAAGGCCCTTGTAGAAAATAAATCTAGACATCATCTCCAAAAGTTAAGAACAAATAATGGAGGAAAATATGTGAACAATAATTTTACAAGTTACTGCACTACACAAGGCATCCAAATGCAACACACTATTCCATATACACCACAATAAAATGGTTTTGCTGAGAGAAATGACCACACTTTAAAAGAAATGACTAATTGTATGATCCAATCTATGGGATTAAGTCCAAAGTATTGGGTGGAAGCCATTGATTGTGAAAACTACATAGTAAATCAAACTCCCACTAAGGCTCTAAAAAATATAACCCTAGAAGAAACATGGAATAAAATTACGCCAAATGTAAGTCACTTCTTTGTATTTGGCAGTGTAGCATGGGCTCACTTTCTTCATGAGAAAATAAAATATTTCCAACCTAAAAGTGAGAAGTGTATATTTGTTGTTTATTCTGAAGATGTCAAAGGTTACTGACTTCCTCAACCACATTGTAATGAAATTATTGTTAGCATAGATGTTAAATTTGATGAAAATCTCTTGGCCTACATGCCCAATTCGACGTTTGTGTCTTGTTCATCTTGTGAGACATATTCAACGGTTGTACCTTCTTCTCTTCCTATTTTGGTTTCTTCTTCTTCTTCAGATGATGATAGTGAGGATGAAAATCCACCTCCACTTGCTCACCTTCCTCCAGATGATTCCATTGAACCTGAACCTGAACTAACACCATTGCTTCCTAGATGGGTTTGTTCAACATGAGAAGCAACTGGTGATCTTCTTGATGATCCTTCAAATCAACATCATATACGTTCATAGTTCCAACAAGCCTCTTATATTTTGACTCAAGTTTTAGAGACTCATGATCCACATACATTTGTAGAAGCTTCAGGTCATTTAGATCGGGATACAATAATGAATGAAGAGTATCATTCTTTAATGGAAAATGATACTTGTGATCTTGTACCTCTTTCGAAAGGAAGAAAACTTGTTAGATGTAAATGGGTCTACAAAAATAAGTATGCATCAGATGGAAGTGTTGAAATAAATAATGCTTGGTTAGTTGCCAAAGGATTTTCCCAAGTTGAAGGAATTGACTATAATGAAAGTTTTTCCCCTATGACCGAAATGAATTCCATCCGCCTTGTTCTTTCCCTTGCTGCCTCACATAACTGAGAGGTCCATCAGATGGATGTTAAATCTTCCTTCTTGCATGGGGATTTGCAAGAAGAAATCTATGTGGAAAAAACTCCTAGCTATTTCTAGAATGACTCCATCCTTGTTTTCCTCCTTAAGAAATCTCTTTATTGTCTTAAGCAATCTCCTTGAGCTTGGTATGCCAAAATGGGAAACTTTCTTCTTGATATTGGTTTTTCTAGATGTCATTCTAACCCTAATGTCTATACCAAGAAAGTAGGAAGCCATCTCATAATCCTTTTTCTTTATGATGATGACCTTATCCTCACTAGTAGTGAACCAAAACTTTTAAACCATGTGAAAACCAACCTTAAGAAGAAACTTGAAATGAAAGACTTAGGCTTTTTGCACTATTTCCTTTGCCTCCAAGTTTTACAAACCGACGAAGGAATCCTTCTTTCCGAGTCTAATTATACTTGTGACCTTATTCATTGCTTTCACATGGAAGATTCAAAACTTACTACCACTTGTACTTCTCCTAAAGTTGATGCCACTTTGTACCGTCAGTTAGTTGGTAGCCTCGTATACTTGAATCATACATGTCCTAATATTTCCTTTGTTGTTGGTCTTGTTTCCCAGTATATGAAAACACCCCATGAGAGTCATTAGATAACAGCTAAAAGGATACTTTGGTATGTCTGGGATACAGTTCAGTTCGGGATACATTACAGATTAGGGTGGAATCCTCTATTGGTTGGTTTCATTGATTCATATTGGGCCAATGACCCTGATGATCAGAAGTCTACTAAAGGTTATGTTTTCAGTCTTGGTTAAGGACTTGACACTTTGGCCTGTAAGAAACAACATGCTATTTCACTTTCTTTAGTAGAAGTAGAGTATCGAGCAATGGTTAATGCATTTTAGGAAGTCTTGTGGCTTTGAATGATCCTTTTAGAGTTTGTATTCCAACAAAACCATCTGACCAACCTTTGGTGAGACAATCAGTGTGTCATCAAGATCTCCAAATACCCATTTCAACATTAGTGCAACAAACACATCGTGCTACACATGCACTTCATCTGAAATCTCACTCATGATCAAGTTATCGAAGTTCTATTTTTCCCTACAAAAGATCAAGTTGTAGACATTTTCACAAAGTCTCTTAAAGAAGTGAAGTTTTCCAAACTTCAATCTATGTTAGGAGTTCAGGAAGTTGTCATTAAGGGGGGATGGGATCTAATGCCTCCTTCATTCTCCTATTATGTCACCTTTGTAAATCCTTCATTCCTATCCCAAGTTGTTCTTAAGGAGGGATGTTAAGATATTTAGACACTTAGGAGTTAGTTAAGATCAACTTGGTCTAATGTGTCTTTAGGTAAAAGTGTGTTTCTTAGTGTGTTTCTTTAGTATGCATTTGTAGTTAGGAAAGCTGACAGTCACGATATGTTCTCAACATAGAGTGATCTGGTGGTTCATATTCTTCTCGATATTAAAAACGACATTGATCCATGGATTAACACTCAATTGGTCCATAATATCTATTTAAAGGGCATGGAGGGTCAATTGTCGATGATTGATTATGAGAAACTCTCTTGTAAATATCTTTATAATATTTCTTTTTTCATTAATAAATTGCTCCAAGTGGCCATGTTGGATGGGGTCGTGGATGTTTCTCCGTAGGGGTATTACCACGCCAAAATATGGGTGTGTTGATCTTTGATTTGATTGTGTGAGTGGATATTGAAGGTTTTCGTCCTCTGTTGGAATACCTATGTTATCGAACAATTCTTAGATTTAGATTTAAAGTTTACTCTAGTTTGTACTTACAATTTATAGTTGATTTGATTGTTAAATTATAGATTATCTTTCTTCAAATATATAACCTTCATAAATCCAATGGAGTACTACAAATACCTACAATTAGTATGGTAACATAAGCTTTGCAACCTATTTTAATACCAGTGAGACTATGATAAAATTAGATTGAAGAAGTTAGATTTTAGTTTAAACTCATTGTATTTGAATGAGTAATATACCTCCTTACAATCTACATTTTTCACAAGACAACATAGTATTGTTGTAAAGAGCCAACAACCATTGTGTCAATACCACTTTGAAACCTGGATTTCCACTAGCGAGGCTATGATACCTAAAAGATTGAAAGTGTTAGATTTTAATACATAGTCTTTTCATTTTGCATGTGTGTAAAAACATTCTTTCCAACCTTTAAAATTCACAAGTTGACATAGTATTGTTACAAGAGAATTCTCTTGAAGTGGCATTAAAGTCATGTGACCTGTTTTCCTACTTGTGGAACCGTGACAAACTTAGATTGAAGAATTAGATCTTGTTTGAAGTTTTGTAGATCAAGTTAGATTGCACTTTCTAGATTTCATTAAGTAGTTGATGATCATTTTCAAGTTTATATTTCCTTCTTAGTTTAAAGGATTGTTAAACAAATTTTGAATCCAAATCCCTCACATATAGTGATTGTGAAGGAGAAGAGGAAGCACCTTTTCTCTACCTAACTAATTTTCGAATATGCAAGCAATCTATTCTCAAATTTTTAATGCTATCTCCCTCCTTGGAAACCCCATTTTCTAGCATCCTTTCCCATATTATATTTTCTGAAGAAAGAGACTCCTTATCTTTATCACACTTTCCTTGAGTCAATATCATAGAGGATAAGCTTGTTGATATTTTTGGTAGCTGCGGGAGGTATTAACCTCCACGTGAAAACCTGACAAGAATAGAATATTCCAGGAAGAAAGAAGAAACCCTAAAGCATTGGACATAACCCTAGAGGACAAGTCAACTAAAGGAAATATTTAATATTGAGTTTTTAGCCTCCAAAATGAGAATTCAGCCCAGAAAGCTAAGGAGGAGCAGTATAAATATAGGGCGCCAGAGCTCATTTGACACACACAGCTCGCAACTGCAGAAATTTAGATATGCACAAGTCTGGAGAGTAGCTGCAGCTGCAACTACTACAAATTGTATTTTCGGTTTTAGTCTTGGACTCTCTCTTGGTTATGGTTTGGAATTTATGCTTGGTATGCTAACTCTAGAGAGTGATGTGCTACCTTGATTGGCTATTAGGCCTAGGGTTTGCTTCTAGAATTATTCTCTATCAAGGTTAAGGTGCTCGGGGGTGGCTTCAGCCTATGGTTGGGTGACAATATTGCTATATTGTCTATGGTTAAACGAGCACACCTAATTTTATAACAGGTTATGGGCCCACACTATCTTCAGACAGTTTAATCGCTCGAAGATAGATTGGGAGGATTTTCTCAGTTACAGTTGCAGTTGCAGTCAAAGTTTTTGCTGCAACAACGAAACCCTAACCCTCTTGCCTATGATTCTGATTCTGGTTGAGTCTGAGACACTTCTTTATAACAACAATCAACCCTATTGTTGAGGAATCTTAAGTGAAGAGATTGACTCAATTCTTGGATAGAATAGTGCACCCTATCCTAGCACAACCTTGTGCTCTTATGAGCTTCAAAGAATGTCAAGTTTGAGTTTTTAGTCAAAGTCAAAAAGGTTGACCAAGTCAAAGAATTAATCACTGTGAAGTCAAAAAAATGAGTTAGAGGGGCTTCTAACTTCTACATATGGAAGGATTGACCTCATCCTTTTTCCAAGAATAAGTGTTGGATATTGTGAAGGAAATATCGTGGAACCCACAATTTGAAAAAGGAAAAAGAGAAGGAACCTGAACGTGGGTTATGGAGAGTTCAAGTACAATGACATCAGTATGTTATCACCAGTGGACTCGTAAAAAGACCATGATACTTTGCATCTATCATATTGACTCGTCTAATAAGATGTCTGATGCCCTAACTAACCTCTTCGCAATCAGAAATATTGGACAAGTAGGATCTTGAAAGATAGACTTGACATAGAAAATGAATGATGATGGCTTATAACATCATACTTTGTGAGAATATCCTAGGTTAAGATATCAACTACAAGCTATTGAGAACTCATTTCAAGGCTTGAAATATAGTACTCAACAACCTTCCCAATACATGGGATGCATTTTCCACAAGCAGGAACACAAGAAAGGAGTTTATCACATTGAAGAAATTTGGACTTGTCATGCTGCAAAAAAGAATCAAGGATTAGCACAAAGAGAAATCTGAAGGAAATACGATGGTGAAACCTTTCCTTGACAAAATTTAAAATTTTAAGTAGAGGAATAAGAGGAAGTTTGGCTTAAGGAAGGGAAATAGGCAGAAGCATTAGTTACTTGGGAACCCTCAAACAAGGCCAAGTGGGACAAAACAAACTTCTTCTTCTAAGTCAAGGTAGCAATATTATTCAAAGTTCTTGTACATACCATGTTCCATAGTTTGTACATATCTTGCTTATTTATTTCTTAGAAGATAAGATGTTCAAGTGAAACAATACCTATGGAAGGCAAACAAGATAAAGAGTTATTTATCCGCGATGACCCGTATAAAGTACACATGAAAGAAAGATGAAGTAAGTACAAGCTATTGAAGAACTCATTTCAAGGAACTGGTAAATATAGTACTCAACAACCTTCCCAATACATGGGATGCATTTTCCACAAGCATGAACACAAGAAAGGAGTTTATCACATTTGAAGAAATTTGGACTTGTCATGCACAAGAAGAATCAAGGATTAGCACAAAAGAGAAATCCCAAAGGAAATACGATGATCAAGCCTTCATGACAAAATTTAAGAATTTCAGGAATAAGAGGAAGTTTGGCTTAAGGAAGGAAATAGACGAAGCATTAGTTGCCAAAGAAAGGGAACCCTCAAACAAGGCCAAGTGGGACAAAACAAACTTCTTCTTCTAAGTCAAGGTAACGATATTATTCAAAGTTCTTGTACATACCATGTTTACATAGTTTATGTACATATATTCCATATTTATTTCTTAGAAGATAAGATGTTCAAGTGAAACAATACCTATGGAAGAATAACAAGATAAGGATTGTTATCACGATGACTACATGTCATGCAATACACATGAAAAGATGAAGTACGTTGACAACCGTTGGTAAAAATTACTATGGAAGCTATTATATAAGTAACAAATTCCAGATAAGCCAAAATCATAATCAAACTTGAAAGAAACCCAAAAGAAGTCAAAACAGAAAGAAGTCAGCA
>SNQJ01S0007550.1:109895-133813 GCA_010110895.2 Picea sitchensis
GATGAATGTTGAAGATCTAGAAAAGTACCAGACTATGAGAGAAAAGAAGGTGATGTTGGAGAAACTAAATGACAAAGGCATGGAAGGAATAAAGTCCAAAGGACTTGCTACAACTGGGGTTCTGGAACCCACAACTCTGAAAATTCTCGACCGAGTGCACTGAAGTTGGGGAGAAGTGGAACAACCTAAGGGACTACATGGCAGAGAAAGGGGTTCATTTCTTTGGGTTGTGCAAGTCTGAGAGGGAAGGAGAGCTTGTTGGTTGGAACTGCTGCTAGAAATATAAATTCTTAAGATCATCATACATGTTTTGGGTCGGAATGCCCATGCATACATGTTTTAGGATAGAGTGCCTATGTATATAAGATTGGGCTAGATTGCTTGTGTGAATTAAGGCCAGAGGGCTTGGAATTGTAATGTTAATAACATTGGAATGGTGTTATGCACTGAGGACAGTGCCAAAATAAGGGGAGGGGGATGTAACATCCTGGTTCTAACCCTTATAAACTATAATGTATTATGTAAATATGACTTAGGCTGGTGAGCCGGTAAAGTTAAAAAGGGGTCAGAGTGCCTAGGAAATGTAACACTTCCTATACAATAATAAAATACACCGCTGACTGCAAGACCGACAAAGACAAAAGAGATAGGGGGCTATGATTCCATGAAAGAGGGGGATTGAGGGGCTAAGTCTTGTTATTATTATTTTATTTACCCATAATTGATTTTATGGAGAAGAGGGGGTTACATGAGCTTCTTGGGAGGGAGGCCATGTGGCTATTTTCTTTATGTAATTATTTAAACATCCCTCGGGGGTTGTTTTGGGGTCGTTCTTCCCTTGGTTCATCTTCTTCTCACTGGTTCACTTGTTCTTCTTCCTCTTCACTCACTACTGCGAGTTCGTGTGCTCTTGGGTTGAGCATGGAAATGAATGGAAGGAAGAGGAGAGGCATAATTGAATGGCTGTAATGATTTACTGATCATTCAAGGAGGGAATGGATGCCTGTGTGCATGAACTTGATGGAAGTTCAGATGGAACTGTCCACAGATGAGAGTCCTTGGAATTTCCAGTAGGGATATTTCCTGACCAGTAGCACTGAAGCCCTCAAGAGAAATGGATCAGCCTTAGGGACTGCATGGCAGAGAAAGGTGTTCATTTCTTGGGGTCGTGCAAGCTGAGGGGGAAAGAGAGTTGGAAATTAGGATTGTTGTGAGGTTGGGAAACCAGAGAGCTACTTAGCCAACTACTGTGTATTTATGCTTGGCTTAGGACCCTTCCTTGTGGATTCATAGCCCTGGATCATAGCCCTGGATCAGGGGTGACCTACTGTTGAGAGTAAATGAACAACAACGTCGATGGTTAGGAGGAACGTCCTTGGTCTGCAACCAGTTGGTAAACGTTTACTTGCAAAGATAAGTTCTCTCTATGTTTTCTGTTTAATGTATTCCACTGTGTATTTAATTATATCTAAGATATGTATTCTAATGTGCCTGTCTGCTGGTTATTTTTTGTGCATGGCACATTGTTTATCTCTTTTATGCTATGGCATGGATCTTGTCTTATGCATGTGGTGTGCATGCTCCTAACATTGTTGAGAAACCCTTTGCCTTCGAATTAGAGATCAGAGAACTGAGTCTTAGGACTGTAGCATGCCTAGCCTGTGAGTGGTTGTGTGTGTTGTATCCTTTTTAAGTGGTGTAGCCCAGCCTCTGTGTGGTCGGGTATGTTACAGATGGGAAAATAGTTTTTATATTAATATATGATCAACATACGTGAAAATGTTACATACTTTCATGTCGGCACAGTTCAGAACCGAGAAACTAATTTCCTTCCAGTTGGGTCTCCACCACTTCAATCCTCCATGAAAGGCAAGCTCATAGAAGAGAGACAATGAAGTTATCAATCAATAAGGGAAGAGCTTGGGGGATGAACACTGTGTTCAGACTTAAAGGACAAAGGGATGCAGACTCAATGTGAAGTGAATAATTCCTCCAAAGTAACTTTGCTCTCAAAGTTGAATTCTTTCTCCTTTTTTCCATGGCTCGGAATTGGCCCATTTATAACCTTCAAATGGAACCGAAGGGCTGAGTCAGAACGTTTCCAGTATATGGAAGTCCAAGGATCATAGATCTCCTGTCGTGACATGGAAACCTGACACCATTTTTCATTTTTGGGCACAAATACCGATGTACACAGGTTGTAGTGGTGCAACCTACGTATATGCATGTTGTATAGTAGGCAAGGTGTGTACATGTGGAAAAAATGTATTTTTTAGCTCTAGTATTTGCAAAAAGGGATGAAAAGTATGCGTCGGGAAATGGAAAAAGGCCCTCTGTGCAAGATTGCATAGGGTGAGGCAAATCTTGCTATAACAGATGCCCCTAATGTGTGAGGTCAGAGGAGTATCTGCGATGGCCAAAATACATTATAAAAACCCATAAGTGGAGTGACGGGGAACCAACAGGAAGAACTAGTTTCTCATTAAATTCTACACTGACTTTGCATACATGGTTGCCAATTTGAATTACACTACAGATCCATGTGAAAATATACCAAATAACTGTTTGTGGACATGAATAGGAAAATACAAATGCGGTTGCATGCCAAAGGTTTTCATAGTCACGAATAAGGCCCAGTAGAACCAGTCTCAAAATCAATTTGAAGATAACTGTATACAATGGAGTACAATCTGATCTCCCATGATCACTGAAGTCATATAGGTACTGGCCCAATGAAAAGGAAGCAACAACGCAGGAAAGATGTGGCCACATACTGATGTCTTCAAGTCTTCTACACAATCCGCCAAAGGTGCAAGTCTACACCATGTGAATAATGAAGTTGAGGTCGAACAAAATGAGACATCGTTTGATTACCGGTCATTGAGGTATACCGTTAACAAACGCGAGACAACCTACCGATAATGAAAGTAAGTATCAAGGCACCGAGTACATTCTTACAAGTGTGAATAAAGGAGTCAGGGTCAAACACTTGAAGAATCCATCGATCATGAGACATTGATGTATTCCCAACTGTCGATGGTGAGAGAACCTACCACTAATGACTGCAAGCCTCAAGGTACTCATAAGACTCTAGATCTCATTTCCAGAATATATGAGCTTAAGTCAATGGAAGGAGACCCACTGAAAGGAGAGCATTAAGACACCTCTCATCATTCATCACGAGGTACAAAGCAGGAGCTTCATGATTTGGAGGAAATCAAACAAAGAACATGTTCACGAACCAATGACCCTATGCGTCTTTCGCGTGTGCCAAGTGCAAGAGGTACACGAAAAAGACCCTCTAAATAGCAACCAATGATAAAAATTGCTGACAAAGGCGAGGAAACCACCAATAAGGCTAATGGCATCCAAAACACTGCACAAATCCCAATGTGTGAATAGATGTCTTGTCGTCGAACACAAGGGAAACCGCCTAGTCAACGACCAATGATGAAATGTCGATTGTTGGGTTCAAGGATACCTACTAATGATAAAATTAGTGCCAAGGTGCATGATAGGACTATAATATCACGTGATTCTGAGACAAATTGAGGGTATGGCCGACATGCAAAGTCAAGATTTCTGAGGAATGGTCGACAGGGGTTGATAGAATTGCTTCGAACAAGAGCATGAGACATATGGAAGACTCCAACAACATAGACTCAATGATGAAACCATAAGATGCAGAAGGCATCAATGAAATTCTCCATAGGGACTGGAAGAGTAACCGGTTGGTAAAGAAAACTCTATGTAACGAGCTCAGCCTCCTAAGGCTATGATAAACCCACAATTATGATGACAAATGGACTCAATAATTTTGTGCTCTGTTCAAAGGCGACACAACTGCTTCCATTATAATATAATATTCCTTTCTCGCCCATATTTTTTTGTTTTTTCATAGAAAAATGAATGCTATGATACAGAGGAGGAAACGAGTGTCACAAGTAAGCAAAACTAGTTCCAGCAGTGGAACATACCTATGCTCAATGTAAGGAGATGCATGCAGGAGATGGACACTCGGGGAAATGTTCCCTCCTGAGTATAGGGTGTCAAATTGTGAAGGATATAAATGAGGCTCTGCTTGGTTGAGGATGCAAAAACTGCTGAGGCAAATGGTTTATAACGCAAAGCGAGAACCGACTATAGGCTGCAAGCAAGGGCAAGAGATGCAATCACAACTTAACGCCAAAAAATGTCATTTTTTCATGATCTTAGTCTACTTGGTTTGAAAAAGGGATAAACTTGTACCAAATAGACGTTCTTTCAAATCTAATTTACGAGTGTGAAAGAGACAAGTTCACTTGACAATCTTTTCGCTTTTTGAAAGTGAGTTGGAAAAGAGATTAAATTAAACTCGGTTGGGAGTCCTCTAGGTATAGGGAAACATGTTTATGAGTGAGAAATGAGGCTCAACATAAAGTCATGTATTAGCTATAAGGGAATTCCAGTCCTATGGAAAAAATCTGTTCATGGGCACCGAATGAAGCAGAGGATCTAACTAGGGCACCCATGTTTGGTAAGTCTCTATCACTTGATAACGATACGTCTTATAGCAGCTAGAAGGTTCTGTGTCACAACAAATGGGTTTGTACCTAAGGCATATGAGTAATAGTTATAGGAAAATGCAACAACGCATGGTGGAATGGATACTTATTCTATATGCTAGGTAGTGAAAATACCTGCCTGTGGTTACGAACGATCAACATAACATTGAAATCCGCAAGAATCCGTGGTGAAAACTACAAAAACCAACTCAATCCACTATCGTATTAGTCCATTAGGTGAAAAAATGACTTGAGACTATAGAAAGTGGGTAAAACCTGTTATAAATAGTAACAAAACCAAAAAATACTATGTCATTTTGACTTTCTACCCAAATGGTGAAAATTTGACCAAAATACCTTCGATCTTCAACTGGTGATTGCGGGAGCATCGAGCGACGAAATTAGAAACCTGAAGATTGTTTTCCTTGTGTTGACTAGGATCACAATATCGACTTCGTTGCACCAGGCATTGAGGCCACTCATGTTCTATGTTGTAGAGTGCTTGAGACCCACAGTATATGATTGGTGTACCTCACTACTGGCTAATATGAAGAGCCAGTTGACATAGTGCAAACAGGGTGGCAAGAGGAACTTTGAGTTTTCCTCTATCTTATGCAACTTTTTCTTCGAGTGGGTTCCAGGTTTGGGAACTAGAGTCGAGATCATTCTGAGAGGACCTCACGATCTAGCCATGGCACAGTGGACCGAGGTAATGAGATGGCAGGGGGAGGTAGGGTGCCCACACCCTACAATGAGGATTTCTTCTACTAGTGGATGTGACATGTCATTGATATGAATGACTACCCCTATGCAGGGATCAACTTCAGAGGGGACCTTGACATGCCACTCCCACCAGGGACCACCTACGGGGACATATGTATGTCAATGTTTTTAAATATTTCATTTTTTTGTATTTTTGTATAGTAAAAAAATATATTTTTGGATGATGCTTAAGTACTCACTAGACACTTGTGTGACACAGACGTAGGTCCATGACGGTCGGATGGGATTCCATGACATCGTCAGAGGAACCAAGGAGATGAGGTAGGCGGAGGAGAAGCAGAGAGAGTCCTTCAAAACGTGCAGGGAAACTTGTCTCGTTTGACTCATAGGATTATGATGGCTCAGGTAGATGATCTGTCGAAGGCCATGCAACGACAAGTGGTTGGTGTGCCTAGAGCTTGGGTGTGACTCTTTCGGCATCTCACAAACGCTGTAGTTTTTTTATCACGAAACAAATTCAACGCCACAGGCGTAGATTTCGCGGATCTTGTATTATCGGCTATATATGTGTATTGAGGGTGTTAGCTCCAATTTTGTACTATAAACACCATATTTTTTGAAATATATATAAAACAGGGATCTTCGGATTTACTTGTATTACAATGTGTATATTGATGAGATGGTTTTCTTTGCTTTAGTTATGTGGCAAATGCCAATCTAAAATGAAATTAGCCTAAGCATCAGATACATAATTAGAACGCCTAGGTATGTGATAATAAGTAATAAAATCAAACTGTCATTATAAAAGACGTACCTGTAGGAATTGTTGGAGTAAAGTAGGATCATGCACACGGTAACTGTCGTTCAACTGACATACTACTAACTAGGAATCTAGATGAACCTCTAAAGAGTGAATACCATGTGATATAGCATCGTGCAAAAGTTATATAACGATGCTATATTCGACCACATTATTCGTGGATGTCCCTAGGCACACGCCACCTGAAGACACTAGTAGACCCTCGGGTGAGTAAACCAACCAAGCGGTGGAAGCCAAGTTCCATGTATGACGATTGGCTTCGTCGACGAATCCTAAGTAGACCAAAGATTCCGTTGACATCTTCGAACCAAGGGAAAACTTCATAAGCAAGCTGAAGACAAAAAGAAAGGGAAAATATATATACATTAAATAACATTAGTATATAAAGAGTTACGCTTAAACTTGGGGCTCAAGCGTAATATCTTTTTAGGTAGAGCCCATTCCTGGTCTTGGACAACATATTCCCTTCATAATCTTCTAACTCATAGGCTCCTTTTTCTAAGACACATCACACAATATAGGGACCATGCCACATGGGTTTAAACTTGCCTACCCCCAACGGTTCTTTGGCTTGATCATATAAGAGGACCAAGTCACCCTCAACGTACAGCCAAGGACAAACATAATTATCGTACTGGACCTCGACATGTCTTTTGTTCGCCTTGATAGCCGTAGAGGCGTCTCGACGCTGCTCATCAAGACTCTCTAGGTGTACAAGGTGTCACTCGAGATCGGAAGTGTCAGGTAGGAGTGCGACTTCCAACTTAAGAGAAGGGATCTCGCATTCAATAGGTAATATCAACTCCACATTGTGTACTAACTTTAAAGGGGAAAATCTGGTGGCAGTATTGACCGAGGTTCGGCATGCTCAAAGTGCGGGATATAACATAATATGCCAGTCGGATTTACTCTAGCTGACAGTTTTCTGCAAAATGGTCTTGAGAGACTTGTTGATGGCCTATACCTGTCCATTTTCCTAGGGGTAGTAAGGGAAAGAATGACCATACTTAAACCCCAGCTTGGATGCTATTTATTCCATCATTTCGTTTTGAAAGTGACTGCCATGATCAGTAACAATGTCACTCGGGATACCGAACTGGGCGATAATTTGATTGAATACGAAGAAGGTGGTAGTATTCCCGTCGGATAGTATTAATGAGATATTTCAAAAACTAGATGAAGGTGCTTAGAGTGATCCTCTCTCTTACGAGAGTGAGCAGCAAGATCGTCAAGGTAAGCTTCGACTATATGCTTAAGATCATGGAATGCGAAGGTCATAGCACGTTGGAAGGTTGCTCCGACGTTTTTAAGGCTGAAAGGAATTTTCCGGTATGCGAAAGTACCCCAAGGAAAAATAAATTCCATCTTGTGTTGATCCTTGGGATTAATTTGAATTTGGTTATACCCTGAAAATCTGTCCATAAAAGAAAACGCTTTTCTTTCCGCACACTCGTCGAGAATCTGATCGATGAAAGGTGTCAGGAAGTTGTCTTTAGGAAAGGCTTTGTTCAGGTTATGAAATTCCATGCATAAACAGACGGTTCCTTGCTTCTTATTCACAGGAACAGGATTGGATACCCATTCAGTCAAGGGAACCAGGTAGATAAAGCCAACATTAAGTAGTTTCTCTACCTCTACCTTAATAGAAGGGGCCTTCCGGGGATTGACAGCTCTAAGATGTTGTCGAAAAGGCTTAGCATCAAAATAAGTTCTAATATCATGTTAAACAATATGAGTGTATATTCCTGGCATATCTTCATATGACCAAGAAAATACATCTCAGAATTACTTGAAGAGTTTGGTGTAGATCATGATTTGTTTTGGCGAACAATCTGCACCGATATTTACATTTTCAATCTTGCCAAGGGTACGAGAGATATCGATCATGACATTAGGGGAGATACTTGCCATATTTCCTTCAAGTGGAACTATGGCGTCACCGACTATCTCTCTCAAAGTAGATCGAAAGTCATCTTGTTCGATTCTAGCAAGCTCTGGGAGAAAATAAGAGCGATGATGCATATCATCCCAAGGTTTGTCAGAAACATTCATGGCTTCGATGATAACTTCATCAAAGGGAAAATTATCATCAAGGAAGTCATGTGAACAAGACAACGAAGTGGCCCACATGGGCTTAAACACAGGATCCTCCTCGTCCATCGGCGAGGTAATAGGATCGGGATCGGCGGAAGAGTCAAGAACAACTTGATACACAATCTCTCTTGTTGATAGTGGTTTTTCCATTCCATCATGTGATTAACCTTCACAAGACGATGTTGAGGAAGGTGGGGTCCAAGGATCATTAAAAAAGGAAGTGTGAAATGATCAAACCTCTCTGATGACACGAGCCTACTGGACATGGTGTAAACATGGTGAATCGGTGCCATGAAGTCAAAAGTACCCATAAGGGATGAATACATTCTGACATAAATATTCTCAGTTGTCAGCTGAGAATTGTCAACCAAAAGGATCGACGGTCCAACAGATGCATTGGGACTCGTATACACAAAGGATAACTGGTCGATCGTCGCTATCTTCCCATTGAGTGAAAAAAAAAGAGTGCGGAAGACGGACGATATGACGACAGTCATAGCATATGTCCAATTGCATCCTAGTAAAAGGTTATAATCAAGAGGCACATCAACTACCTCAACATCCACCTCTACCGTCTTCCCACCTAACTAGACCGAAAAGGAAAAAAGAATATCGTGAGGGCAGAATGAATGATTGTAAAAAGAAATCAACATGGTCGACGATTGAGAGAGAGTCGAAGAGCCGAGATATTTCCAACAGATCAAGGACATCACACATGTAGAGACGCCTTCATCAACAACCACACATTTTATGGTATACTTTGAGTACCCCACGTGGATTTGGAATGCCGCATGGTAAGTCAAGTGAGGCTTCACATTTGTGATGTCAAACTTGATAACTTTTGAGCCACTGGGATCTAGAGCTCCTAACACAGATAGAAAGGCATTCCACTATGAAGAACACATCTGGAGTACCTACAGAGATGACATCGTACAAGGGGTTTGACCCAGGTCATCAAGAATAGAGTAATTCTGGGAGGCTCTAGCATTTGGATTGTGGGTAGAGCACTTGATTACTCCTTTCGAAATACGAGGCGATGGCTTTGGTTTTTCTATCTGTAAAGTCATCTCTGAAAGAGGAGGAGGAGATTCTAGACGAGGTATAGTCTGTGAAGAACTATAATCGTGAGACCGAGTGGCTACATGAACCTTAGCATTGACCATATTGATACACAAACGATCACCATCTTGCGAGGACGGGTTTTAACTCCCACCGGCCTCATTTCTGACATTTGAGGAGCTCGAGGCCATGTGTTGGTTATGTGGGAAAGGATTCGTTAGCATGGTGGGTGGTAGAGATAAGAGCCTCACAACTTCCCCAAGTTTGGGGCATAAATGAGTAAGGTGATCCTCTGTACAAAGATTAAAGGGAAATTTCACCTTACACATTTCTTTCTTTCCCTCTCCAACATTATTATTCGTCTTCTCATTATTACCATTGTCATTTGGTTTATTATTATTATTCCCACCCTTACGATTATTATTATGTCCTTTCTTCTTATTCCCGCTTGGTTGTTGGTTACCATTTGGGATGGTCGACGATTGCATGGAATGTACATCCACCGACTGAGTGAGATTGGAAGACACAGATGAAGCTGGCCCTCCTGCAAACTGATTTAGAGACAACTCTTTCAAATGGCTTGTCACCGAGTCTGCGGATTTTACATTGGTGGAACCTAGAATTCCATCGACATGAGGTTTGGGATTTTTTCTAGGTTCATAGGTTGACCTCAGTGCGTCCAGAAGAATGTGGTATAACATCCCAGACTAAGCGTATATAACATCTAACTATTGGGCTTTGAAGATCACTTCTTCCTTAGTGGTAACTCCGTATGTAGCAACATCCTTCGACATAGGAGGCTGCAAAGACTTAAGGAATCATTCTAAAATAAAGGCCGAGGGTATGGAGGTATTAATAAACCTCTTCCATCTATGCCACTCCTAGATATGATCCGAGATATGAGCGGTTGTGTCCTGGTGTAAAGTCGACAAAAGTTCTAGGTCAACATCGTAATGAACCAAAAATTGGAAGTGGTTAAGGAAGACTAACACCATCTGATTGAAAGTGCCATATGCCCCCGTAGGTAGCTCGATATACCATTTCACAGCGACCCCAATGAGGGTGCATTGAAATAATATTAACCAAATGGAATCGTCATTAAGGGAATTCGAGGAGCACCATAGGTGAAAGTTAGTAACGTGATCACCAAGATCCTCTCCATTCTTACCTTCGAATTTCAGAATGTCTGAAGGAAGCTTGGTGGGGATAGGGGGCCATGTAGGATCATGACACACATGGTTGTTCATCAACTTAGAAAAGTCTGGAAGATTAATTGTGGCAAGAAAATGGATATGGGGTTGCGACATATGGCCCCAATATTCCTAGAAACATTGTGTTTGACGAACTGCAGCCCATTCAGGGTTCTGGTAAGCACCATGGCCTTGTCTGGGATTTTAAGACCCTCCTCCGAGCTGATTCATAAGAGGTTGGTTGGACGTCATTCCAGTAGGAATGTTCTAATGGGGGTTATAAAAGTTTCCCCCAACCAGAGTGGATCTGGGTTGGGGGTTGCCCAAGGTGTGAAACTGACCTCCTCTGGGTGTGAATCCGGAGGATAGAGGTGGATTCTTCATGCCAAATGTGTTGGTTGGAATCAACACCGAGGAAGTAAGTGTGTAGGAT
Source organism: Picea sitchensis (assembly GCA_010110895.2). Taxonomy (NCBI): domain Eukaryota; kingdom Viridiplantae; phylum Streptophyta; class Pinopsida; order Pinales; family Pinaceae; genus Picea; species Picea sitchensis. The sequence continues at coordinate 120,759 of SNQJ01S0007550.1, forward strand.
GAAACTTGAGAAAAATATTGTCTGACAGGTTGGTTTCTCCATCCAGAAGCAAGAGGATTAGATCTAAGGTTAAAAAAAGGAATGCCTCCCATATTAGGAGTCGTTTGAGGGATTTGAGAACCACCAAACGAGAATGGAGTATAAGAAGGTGTAGTTCCCCCAAGTCCGATGATAGCATTAGGGCCAACATCTGGAATGGAGTTTGAAAACTGTGAAGTAAAATTCGGCATACCATAGGAAAAAGGACTAGAGTCCATAGGGATGGACTGAACATTATAGCCTGGTGAGTGACCAAGAGACCCAAATGGGTTCAAGGCAAGAGATTGAGCATTCACTATATGATGAGAAGTAGTAATGATAGGTGTCTCCGGCACTACAACCATTGTGGTTGCAGGAGTCGAAGGGGTGCCATTAAATATAGTAGGTGTGGGAGTCAAAGGGCTCCCAGTGTTTTGAAGACTCGGTTCATTACTCATCCTTGTAGAATCACAAGTCTAAAAAGTGGAGGTGTGTGTACCACATCTAATAACTCTATGCCTTTTAAAAGGCAAAGACTCGAAATCCTACGGTAATTGCAACAAGTGACGGGACCGGTGGGGAGGCTGGTCTGAATCCATGATGACTTAAGACTCAAGATACAAAAAATAAATCCTAAGGCCAACTAGTAATCAAAGAGCACACCAAAAATCAAACGGCCAATATGCACACAAACGGGGTAATGTGGCTAAAAGAGGCCTCCCTCCCTAAAGAAGGTATGTCTCACCCAAGAGGGGCCTGAGACTCCCTGCTAAAGATTAAAGGTAACATAATCAGTTATAAGGGCCCTCGTGGGATTAACAACCTGTCGGTCAGATCCCCCTAGGGAGGTAATCCTCCATAAAGGTTGTGTGTTGTCTGACCCTTACCTAACCCAGGGTACCTGTAGAATAACCCCTGCAAGTAACCTATGTGGCACCTAAGTCAAGCAACTAAGAAACCAATGTATAACCGATGCACAGGCAAGCAGTCATAAGTCAGGTCCACCATATGGGCAGGGTAGCAAAGACCGAAACCTTGAAAGTACTGCCTCTCACGGAGTTAAGGGCACTAACAGGATCCCCAGATATGAATAGATCCCCAAAAATATCTCTGATGCTAAGACGGTATCGGGGGGATATCCCTTCAACCAACCTCACACTACCTCGTGATTAACTCCGGTATGAGCGGAGCCTCCTGATATTACCGATTATACAATGGATTTCTCCACTCCCTTTTTTAGACACATATGTTCATTTAATAGCCTTGGATAAGTTTACTCACATAGTCCTATTCCAAGGCACTAAATCCTAAGCTAGTTTGTGCACCCTAGAAAATAAAATCGTGACTAATCAATTTTAAATTATAGCGTTAATTTTAGTGGTCGTGCTTACTCAAAAAGGTATGGTAGTGAAACTCATGATGTTATGAATCAACAAGTAAAGTAAATATGAATACAATGCAAAGTCTTAACTCCAATTTTCAATGCATGATATGCTTCTTAAAAAAAATGCAATTTTCAATTTCAACTCTGTAATTCTGAAGTAAAAGTGCAATATTTATTTACATGCACTAAGATAAATGATAAAGCCTCAAAATATCAAAATGCCAAGCAATGCAAAATGCCTATTATTTTTTTATTTTCAATATAAGAAAAATGAAAATGCATGGACTGAACAACAACTTGATATATAAAGATTCTACTGTGTATAGAAAGAGACAACTCAAGTATGATACCAAGGAGAAAAACACCCAACCCAATGTACAAGGATAATCAAAATGAGAAGATGATGAGAAAGACTCTGTCCAAAAATTCAACCAAAGGCAGACTTCATGTCATCCCACAAACACTTAACAGTCACTACAGAGACCCAAGAAGACTCAAAAATCAACAAAACCTACCCAACAACCACCAAACCCAACAAAAAAGAAAAAGAGGCTAATGTACGCAACTGTTTAGGGAAACAACACATATGTATGCAACTTGCAGAGGGACAACACACGTATATACGGGGCTGTCAAGAAAAAACCCGCATATATGTTTAAAAAACACAACTAGGAAAGGGAGAAGGCTGAAAGACTCAGACCCAGAGTGAACAGATGTTGTCAAGCAATGATACGACAAGAAACACAATAGGAACAGGAGAAATCTAAGGAGAAAAACACTCCAAACCCTAAGAAAGAAGATTGTATCCTCAGTATGGTCGTCGATTCTGTTATGAGGAAAATCTCTCTATGGCTAGGGTAAACCACAACAGATGGAAATGACTGCAGAAATCAACTCTATTCTCAATTATTCTATATAAACAAATATGCTAGCGAGACAAGATAAAAGGCCTACCTCATCCAAACATTTGATGAAGTCCACCGTTGAGCACTTGACCCAAAACAATATACCTGCAACTAGTCCTCAACAACCAAGCAAAGGAAGCATACAATGATAATATATGATGTTAGCACATTCAATAGCATAATCCATTAATATACATAACAAATACACCCATGGAATAATAATCCAAATATTTGCAGGATATCAATTGGATGGGAAAATTATATTTCTATTAATATATGATCAACATAAGTGAAAAAGTTACAGACTTTTGTGTCGGCACGGTTTAGAACCGAGAAACTAAGTTCTTTCCAACTGGGCCTCCACCACTTCAATCCTCCACCAAAGGAAAGCTCATAGAAGAGAGACAATGAAGTTCTCAATCAATAAGGGAAGAGCTTGGGGGATGAACACTGTGTTCATACTTAAAGGACAAAGGGATGCAGACTCAATGTGAATTGAATAATTCCTCCATAGTAACTTTTCTCTCAAAGTTGAATTCTTTCTCCTTTTTTTCATAACTCGGAATTGGCCCATTTATAGAGTTCAAATGGAACTAAAGGGCCGAGTCAAAACATTTCTAGTATATGAAAGGCCAAGGATCATAGATCTCCTGTTGTGACATGGAAACCCGACACCATTTTTCATTTTTGGGCACAAATACCGATGTATGCGAGTTGTAGTGGTGCAACATGCATATGCGCATGCTATATAGTAGGCAAGGTGCATACTTGTGGAAAAAATGTATTTTTTAGCTCTGGGATTTGCAAAAAGGGATGAAAAGTCTACATAGGGAAATGGAAAAAGGCCCTATGTGCAAGATTACATAGGGTGAGGCAAATCTTGCTATAACAATGACTATGTGTCACTGATTAAGTAGTTGTGTGCTACTTGGTGTGGTTGTGTACCACTGGATATTAGTCGTGTACTACTATGGATAGACACAATTGTGTTCTCTTGAATGACATTGTTCTGATTGTCATGCAAACTATCAATAGTGTTGAAAATTATTATCAGCTAGATGGATAGTCAGTGTGTTGATGGACATACATTCTCCAGAAGGAAAATGGTCTAGGACATATGTCTGGATTAGAAGAATATTCCTTGTATCTCATGGCCTGGCTTCCAACATCTATTGGAATAGTTATTCTTCTACGACATATGTCCGGATTACAAGAATGGTTCTTGTATCACTCTATGGAGTGAGTGACTTATTCAGCATCATGTCTGATTACTCAGATGGAGTATGGCTTCGAGATATGATGAAGTTGATGCTATTCAATGATACTGATAGTGATGATGGTTCTCATGATATAATCATGAGATAACCTGTATGGCTATGATGGTGCTACCGGTTGAATGGTATGTTTGTGCTCAATACCATTGCTTTCAATACCTCCCTAGATAGGAGGGAGTGTTGATATTTTTGGTATATTCGGGAGGTATTAGCCTCCACTTGCAAACTTGACAAGAACAATATATTCCAGGAAGCAAGAAGAAACCCTAAAGCATTGGACATAACCCTAGAAGACAAGTCAGCTAAAGGAAATATTTAATATTGAGTTTTTAGCCTCCATAATGAGAAGTCGACCCAAACAACTAAGGAGGAGCAGTATAAATATAGGACACCAGAGCTCATTTGACACACATAGCTCGCAATTGCAGAAATTTAGTTGTGCACATGTCTTGAGAGTAGCTGCAGCTGCAACTACTGCAACTTGTATTTTGGGTTTCAGTCTTGGACTCTCTCTTGGTTATGTTTTGGAATTTCTTCTTGGTATGCTAACTCTGAAGAGTGATACGCTACTTTTATTGGCTATTAGGAATAGGGTTTTCTTCCAGAATTATTCTCTGTCAAGGTTAAGGTGCCCGGGGGTGGCTTCGACCTATGGTTGGGTGACAATATTGCTATATTGTCTATGGTTAAACTAGCACACCTACTTTTCTAACAAAACTACCTTTAATGGACCGGAAGGAGGAACCCAGACGAAGGCTTCAGATGGTGTTGAAAATGAAGGATCAGGTGAATGTATTCCATGGTTGTTGTTCATCAATAAGATAACTCTCTTCTTTCCCTCTTCCAATTTTTGTATTTGGCAAATTTTAATAAATTTATCACAAGTATTTGGTAGGAAACCAACTATTATGATCCATGTTCATTAGAGTAGTTATATTTGATGTCTTGTTTCTACTTTACTCGCAATCTTTTTGTTTCTTGTGTGTAGGTCCACAAAGCGTATCTTGGAGAAAGAGACTAGGCTAGAGACCTTACAACAGGGAACTTCTTCAACCTTGGTTACTTCAGGTGAGTATTTCATGACTACCTGGTAGTTGCAATAATGCTCATTTTTTCTACTTTTGGATTGAGTTTGTTATCTCTTTGTTTTTGTTATGTTGTGACCTTGACCCTTGTCATATGATAGAAAATTTTGTAACACTTTCTCAAGAGCACATTGGTGATTTTGAAAATTATATTAGAGGCATCGGTTCCAATTTATTAAGACAAATGGGCTACAACGGTCAAGGGATAAGCAAGAGAAGTTAATACATCATAAGTCCCATTGTAGTTGAATTGAGGGTCAAACATGAAGGCCTGTGTTTTGAGGGCATAGAGGAGAAGGCCATGACCACCAAGATCACATTTGTGAAGGAAAAATATATTTTATATTTGTCCTACTCATTAAAATAAAGATAAGAAAACAAATATGGTATCACACTACCACTCCATCCTTCTTATGGAATATTGCAAAAGGGTAGCTACTAGGAAATTTTAGAGACATAGTCTATGCTAGCACTTAGAAGAAGTAGCAAGAAAACCAATTAGAAGAAGAAGAAGAGGAAGAATAAGAAGAAGAGTAGTAGGAGGAGGAGGAGGTATGATTTAGGAAATACATCCCTTGTTTTTCACCGTTGTAATAAGAAAGGCCATAAGACTGCTAGGTGTTGGTATTTTGAGGCTTGTTCCTTCTGTGTGAATAAATACCATCTAGAGGCATCTTGGTGGGAGAAGCAATCCATATGCCACAAGTTGGAATGATTTTAGAGGAATAATGGAAAAAATACTTCCCCAATACAACAACAAACTCAAATTCATATGTTGAAAAGAAGAATGTAAAGTAATCCATGCAACACCAAGAATTTTTGCTAGCATTGCAAGTTAAGTGGACATTGTGAAGACAAATGTTGGAGGATTCATCTATAGATTCTACCTAGAAACTATACAACCAATATAAGTGTATGGATAGTAAAGAATAAAGGGGATGAATATCTCCTTGCATTTCCATCCCAAGGAGCAAGCATTGTCTAGGGATTTACAACAACATAGGATGTTAGATTCACCAATGAAGTGGATAGTGGGTTGATGCCAACATCAAGGGAAACCCCAATCTAATTATTGCCTTCAATATTACATTATAATATTCCCTTCTTGGATATGTTTCAAATATTGGTGCATGGAGATCAATGACATTGGGATTTGCTTGAAACTACATGATAATATCAAATAAAACAAAATTATGGATAATTCATGGTATGTGTATGTGAGTCATTAAGTTTCGTATAATTGGATTGTATTTTTGCACTTTATTGCATCTACAACATTGTGGTAGTGGGTTCTTGTTTAATTAATTCTCGAGAGTACATTTGCATTGGTTAAAAAATTGGCTGCAATAGTTTATCCAATTTTTATTCTAGCCATTCCTTGCACTATCCAAATATTGAGGCATTCCCTCATCCTCAACACTATGGACATTGATTTCACTTATAACAAGACATTTATAATATTTGTCAATTATTTTAGGTAGAATATGGTTTTGCGATTATGCATAAATGATTTCATCCAATAGATATTTCTACAAAGATAGAGTGTTATGTAAGCACATGCCAAACAATAGTTTCCATGTGGGAAGCAATTGATCTCAGCAAAAGAATCCAACCTACATTTCCTTTTGTTTATTTGTTGCATGATGGAATGTTGTTTGCTAGGATCTCACTTTTGAATGAGTGTTGTATAAATTCAATGGTGAAAAATCAAAGACTAGAATTCAACTTGGCATCCGTTGGTTACCAATATAGAACATATCCAAGTTTGAGAATGAAAGGGACTTGCACGCCGCAAATGGGAGTGAATTATATTTGAATACTTCAGAGAAGAGAAAAAAATGAGTAGAGTTATATACTATTGGAACAAGTGAGAGCTAGAGACCAAAGATGGATTTGTAGTTATAACTAGAGCCATAATCCAGAGCTAGAGCTCTAGCCAAGAGCTAGATTTGATGGCCTTTTTCCAGAGAACCAGAAAGGGGGCACATTGATCTAGATATTGGTTTCCTAGAAGCTTTTGGATACCAAAATCCTCCCAAATGGAGAGGTGTGATTCAAAATAGATAAAAAAACAAACATGAATGGTTCATAAAATCTTAGTATGCAGAAATAGTCGACAATTAATGAGGGTTGAAAGAAAAAAAGAGAAAAGAAAAAGCAAGAATCAAGAAATTAAATAAAGGAAAAGAAGAAAAAAATGAATGAGAAAATTAAAAAATGGGAGAAAGGACATTATTGAATGGGAAATGAAAGGACAAGGATGACTGGAATTCACTTTAACCCATCACTACCTGTGAATTATTGGAAATCAACTCACAAAGGATCCTTTGGGGGTAGAGATGAGAGGATGCACAAGAAGACATTGACTATGTAAATTACTAGAAAGCCTAGAGAGTCGTGAATTTGCATTGTAACCCCACAATTGACAAAAATAAACACTGAGTAACCATTCAAAGTTGGATTTCCAGGGAAAAATATGTGTGTCAATTATGTGTTTGATTTTATTTTTGTGTGATCTCTGTGGGATGGAAATTTAGTTCTCAATTTCATTTTAACAATTTTCTATGAGAATCTCTTACTATATTATGGTTATTCTTGCTTGAGACTACTTCTTGTTGATTGTTTTCAGAAGAATAACACCTATGATCCTTAGACCATCCATTTATTGAGATTAGTGAGATAAAAGGTTATAATGATATAGTTGTTGCATCTTTCTAGCTAGGTTGTTAATTCCAGCTTCTTGTATTTAGAATAAATTCCCCTCACTAGTTCATGGGAATTTTGTATGTGTTGCATATGGAGTAATTAGGTTATTGAAATCAATTTCTTGTTTCCTTAGGTCCCTTTGTTGTCTCCTATATATGCATTGATTGTTTACGTCATTGTATTCTTGGTATTTCTTTGGAAAATCAACTTGGGAAAAAAGGGTAATAGCTTGAGCATTTTCCATTCCCCTCAGAGATTCATGTGTTTAAAAGAGCCCATGGCCAATACTCTTTATTTCATTGTACAACAATGTGTAGGTAGTGAAAAATATATAAATGTTTTCTTATACATTGGGAGAAAAGATACAAAGTATAAGAATATTTTAAGAAATGTTGGGAATAAATTCCATGAGAATACATGTTCCCCATTCCTCATTAATGATATTTAAATTGTTTCTTTCCATTTCATGTACACATGTGTTGAACTTATGCTTATACTGATATGGGGGGGTGGGGGGTGTGAATCAATATAAGATAATGTCTACTTTAATTGAGCATTCATCAACAAGATATTGTGTAGGAACCAACTTACGGGAGACACCAATCTCCTTATATGAGCACCAACTCAACAAGATACTATGTAGGCACCAACCTACTGGAGACATCAATATCCTCAACTGAGAACCAACTCAGTAAGACCTATATAGGAACCAATATAATATATTCTTGCATAGAGTACTTCTAACTTCACTTGCATGCTTCATACTTCATGTGTTTCATAGCATCATCATACCCTTAACTTTCATTTTCCAACACCTCTCCTTGCTTCATACCCCTGATATAGATTCAAACCCTAGCCATATTTAGCCTTCATGCCCTAGAGAACCTAATAACATCATTACCATAATATAATTCCATATTATAGCATTACAACCTAAAAAAAAATCACTTTGTAGCATCATTGACCTCAGTCCTTCATAACACACCCTTAAAACTCCAAAAACTCCTCTTGCACACCTTTAAACCTCGAAAAGAGCCTCCAAATCCTCTTTTGCACCTTAAACTTGATCTTCTTGCTTGGATTCTCTTCAAATGTGCACATATATCATGTATTTATAGTGTTGTTGTGCTCACTTTTAGAGTTGTCTTGAACTTTTTGGCTAGGTTGTCTGACAATTTTTTTTTATATCTCCTCATTCCTAAAGAGTTATATGGAGTGCCATATACCATTGGAAAGGTCTCAAAATAATATTTCCAACCATATATCCTATGCTACCATTTAAGCTAGGTATTTATAGTAAACATTCCTTCAAATATAGGGTATCCAAACTAAGCATAAAAAATCCAAAACCAATATTTCCAACAATCTCCATCTTGCAATATTTATCTTGGACACCTGTAGTCTCCCCCTATATTTGAAATCAATGACCACAATATTTCCAACAACCTGTATTAATTCTATGAAAGCATGACTATATGGAATGATTTTCTTGTCTTTACATATGTTGGAGCAATCTATTTATTGTTAGTAAAGTGTTCCTTTCTTTTTTGATGTCGGGGCCTTAATTAAGCTTTGGTTGTTGGAGTATTGTGTAAAAATGAAAGTGTTGTATAAAACTCCATTATAGACAACAATGTGATTGGATACTTGTTAATGGGTCCAAATGTTTGGTCAAGCAGGTAGGAGAGAATGTCTGATGACAAGTCCCAATTAGACCTACTCTCATTTGGTGTAGCATTTTCGACTAGTATGTGGGCCTAGTTGCCACTCAAAATCAAAAGAAGAAAAAGGGGAAAGACAATGAATTGTCCCCAAAAGAGTTCTAATTAATTATAAGTATAATCTAACTTAAAACAAACTAATCTAATCTAACAACTTCTAACCTATCCCATAAGAAAAACTAAAAGAATGAGTATAGTGAAAGATAACATCATCATAACCATAAATAATTCATGTATGTTAATGATAAGTGACAAAAACAATGCTACATATACATAAGCAATTAGTTGTACAATGCATTCATAACATTATTTATATACTCATAAAGAAACATATGACAACATGAGCATATAGAATAAATTGAAGAAATAGTTCATACAACATAATTCTATGCTACTCACGTAGGATACAAATGCACAAATAATAGTCTCATGCACATCTACCAAAATCATAAATTTCCATAATTCCTCTTGCTCTTTATTTATTCAACATTAATAGTACTTTCTTTCATTTACAAAGAGAAAAAGTCCCCTTGGACATTCAACAAGTCCTCTTTTATAAGACAAGAGAGACTCTTCAACTCTAGTGATTGTTCACTTCATTTTCTCCTTGTTTCATCCTTTTTTATTTCAAATTTTCTTTATCATCTTCGAAAATGAACATGCGAGAGCTAAAAACAAAAGATGAAGAGGATCTTGGGTGGTTATTCTCACCCTCAAGCGGTTTACATATGATATTTATCTAAAAGTATTGTTAACTTCTCCCATTGGTATCTTCTTTTGTTCCTCGAGATGTTTATGGGAATTTTTGGTGTTTGTCTACTAATTAAAATCATCTTTCTCCCTTCTCCTTATCATCCCTTTATTGTGCTCTTGTTGGTTCAATTTTGAATCTTGCAGCTTTAGTTGTAGTTGTTTGAACCTTTCCCAACCTGTTCTTCAATTAAATATGGTCATCTTCTGTGTTTTGCATTTTTGGAGAATTTTCACTCTTAATCTCCAAACTTTTTCTATGTCATTCCGTTCTTCTCTCTTCCAATTTTTTGACAAGCTATCTCGGGATTGATTCCATTTCCTGTAGCCCCAAATATGGCTGTTTGAAGTCCGCACAATCATTTTCCCCCCAAATTCGTGGCCTACTATTTTCTACATTTTTTGACTTTATCTATTAATGTTATATCCTGAATACGTCTACCACTACATTATTTAGTGCAATAACTTTCCAATGAGGTATCATGGGCTCAATTCTGACACCTGCAACCCAAGTTATGCCTGTTTAAAAAACAACGCTCAACAACCCTTGATCATTCCTATGGGTGAATCTTGGCTATTAATCCTTAACTTGCAAATTTAAATCCCACATGCATAAGAGAATCCAACAGTGGTTTAAATAGTTTTAACACCTATAGCTAATTTTCATAAGAACCTAAGGTATACATAGGACCCATGACTTGTAATATAATTTTGGCTAATTTTCCTCCGAAAAATTAGGAAAATAATAATAAAATAAAATAAGAAATAAAAAATTAATTACATTAACCTATGTTAATTACAAGTAATAAACAAAATTAATAAAATCACCCTTAAGTAAATGTAAAATTTAATGAAAATTAAAATTAAAAATAATCTAATTACCCCCACTAAAGGGAAAATAAAAATTACTAAAAATTAAAAAATAATAAAATATCCCCTACCTATCTGTAATTAGCCATTAATAAAAATTAAAAATAAATAAATAAAAAATAAAAAATAAACTAAAATAAATTAAAAACAAAAATAATAAATAACCCCCTCCGCCAAACTGAACCATAGTTCAAGGTCCTCATCATGGGAATGGAATCCCCAAAGTATTCAACAATACGGATTTCTCTATATAATATTCCCCAGGTCTTCGTCGTCATTGGAAGGTTGGTGAATGCCCACTCACTCCAGTGAGCTAAGCTTATTTCTTAGTTAAGCTTCTGACAACATATCTCCCCTATGGTAACTCTTGTGAACTTCTCCGACAAAAAATAATATATTAAGATAATCCCCCTCCCAATGGCATGGTAAAACATTAAAATAATATATTTTCCAATGGTGCACGCTTTTCAAAAATAATAATAAAATAGTCTTCCAAAAATATTATTATAATGCTTGATCTGGAAGGTTGGTCATTGGGTCTCATGGTAAAAGAGGCGGTAGGATTTAGTGACTTCTCTGATGATGGCGTAGGATTCCCACTCCAGCTTACATTCTTGATGAAATGGGATCCCATAATATTTAAATAATAATAATAATAATCTATTTTTAAGGTCACGGTCAAGCCAGCACACCAAATTGGTGTATGAGATCCCCTTATTTGTGGGACAAGGGACTCCCTCCGCCCAACAATTTGACTGGTAAAGTCTACGAAGGTATACATACCCTACCCCCTCTGAATTTCGCCCATGAATACACTTTTTCCAATATATATATATTAAAATTGTCTTTGAACCAAAATACTAAAATAATACATGCACAGTCGTCGTCGGAATGTTTGGTAGGTCATGCGTATCCCTTCGATGGGTTGATAAACATTAAAATAATCCCCCTTATAGTAGTATTGCATGCCCTTCCACAATAAATATTAAAATAATCTTCTAAAGGATATTGCATGGTCATCGGGTCTCGTGATCAAAACATGCATGGAGTGTTGAGTCTTGTAGATTTTCCGACGACACATGCCTCTTATAGGTATAGTATTAATTCAATTTATTAATCTTCATTTTCCTTTGAATACTCGTCATATTTCTTGGTTGGGGTAACTCACTTGAGGATTTCCAATGGTTGGTTCCGACAACATGGGCTTGGGCTTGGGATTTAAATAATAAAACTAAAATATGACCTTTATCCCGATTAGATACTCCGATGACATATTAAATAATAATGTAATAAGGCTAAGCTTTAATTCCTTATGGCTTAGTCTTGAGGCATTTAAAAATATTCATATAGTTTTAAAGGTGTTGAGGAGGAGAGGTAGAGATTCCATGAAGATAAGAAGGATTCTCCTAAAATAGGGAGATGTGTTTTAGTTGTTAATTTTTTTTTATGGGAATTATAATGAAGGAAATGTGAAGATCAATGGAGGAGGTGTCATGGGATATTAATGGGTGAGAGAAAAATGAAAACATTAATTTAAAAAAAAAAANACTTTGACCTTGCCCTTAACTCAACCCTAGCTAATCAAGCAACCAATATAGGGGACCGTAGACTTACCCTTAGCTTGATATAGTATCCCTTGAGGTTGCTAGGGAAGCCTCCCTTGTGTTAGATCTCTATCCTTCACTAAAACGAGGGAAGTACTTTCCTAGGTGACAGTGGCAATTACTTCCATATGTTACACTAGTCAAGCACTAAGAAACATGTTTCGTTAAAATAGCTCCCCGTGTCTCGAATCCTAAGTGGGGACACGGATTCGACCAGATTCATGTCCAACATGAATTTGGGTCGTGTCCTTCACACGTGACACGACCCAAATTCGTGTCGGACACGAATCTGGATGGTGTCCCGATTTTATGACACGTGTCCCGAGTTTTGGAGGCCCGCGCCCTCTAAAAAGCGCCTTATTCACTCTTTTTGTCATTGTTTGCTAAACAGGTCAAGGTGTGGGCAATTTTGGTGAGCAAGGAAGAGAGTTTTGTGCAGGTTTGAGTGCATTCCAAGTGCTGCCAAGTGGATTTGAGGACCAAATTACAAGTTTTCTGCTACAACAACTATTACAGCAGTGATATTTCTTACTCCTTCAACAGAAATGATGGCTCAATCATCAAAGACAGCAGAAAAACGGCAAAGGAAAGGGATGAATCCCAATGTTGGTGTTGCTCCTCCTCCAACAACTTCAGTACCCTCTTTTAGTGTCCCATCTTCTGCAAGTGGAACTGGAAGTGAAGCTTCAAATGATGGAAAAATCAGCAGTGCAGAAAACAACAAGGTCAAGACAGTGA
>SNQJ01S0007550.1:143406-158961 GCA_010110895.2 Picea sitchensis
GTTGTTACGCTCTAGTGTGCCAACTATATTTGATGGGCAAAAGAACCTTAGCCAGATAAAACAAACATTGCTTATACATAACGTTAGCATGTTTTTGTTCAATTTATCCCTTCGTTCCAAGGGCTATAATGATTCCCAATTATCCTACAAATTGAAGGGTATATTTCTTCATCAGTGTTAGTTGGCATTTTATTTTTACTTTTAATTTATTTTTCTTACACATATTTCTCAAAAAAGTTATTAGGCAAAGAGATAATTAAAGAAATGATGTTAACATTTTCATTATGGAGTGCTTGTTTTTTTTTTTTACCAAATTCCAAATCTTTAATAAAATATGCAACCCTTATCATATGTTGTTTCTCCTCAACACCTTACCGTGAAGTGGTTTTACAATTTCGCTCTATGCTTTTCCCCCATAAGGCTTTTGGAGAATCTGATCATATGTTGTTTCTCCTCAACACCTTACCATGAAGTGGATTTACAATTTCGCTCTATGCTTTGCCCCCCCCATAAGGATTTTGGAGAATCTTAGTATACTTGGCACAATGCTTTGGGTAGGAAGTCACCCTACATCTAAAGCAACATGCTAATGGTTTAGTTTTTTTTTATAAACTTTGATCAATACCTCAATCCATATTGGTTCATATAAACTATTTGTAAAGTCCACTTCAACTGACAACCTAGTGTATGTTCTAATATGTCTTTTAAGGATTTCATAGGAGTGAAAGTGAAATTTCTCAAAACATTCCCAATGAAGCTCAATTAGTTAGGTTCCCATCAATGTAAGGGTAAGTTTCAAAGCTTAACTTACATTAGAGTTGGATTTAAAGTATCTATGATGGGATTAAAGGAGGGAAATCGAGGTTTCATGTATAACTGACTTATTCCATAAACCAAGGCCCATGATGGAGAATGCGATCATGCTCTTCAACACAATTAAACTCCACTATGAAGAACCCATGAGCACAAGGGTAAGTGAGAGCTTCCTCCCAAACAAGGGGTTTCCAAACCTATGAAATTCATTATGCATATTGAAAAGTCATGACTAGAACCCATTAAAGCAACATAACATTGTGGCCTAGATAAAAAATTTATTGATCTATGGCTTCTTAACCAAGAGAGTAAGAGCTTCTTACCTAAGAGCTTCAATTAGTGAGAGCTTCTTACCCAAGAGAGTAAGAAGAAGTATGGTGGTCTTTTGAATGATGAAATATTTAGTGGGATAAGAGATTTTTCATTACCAATAGTAACTAAAACTTGCCTTCAACGATTTTCTAAATTTCAAGCTACACGAGTAAAAACTCTTTCTTTGGAGGATGGAGAGTGAGGGGAAGTATATTCTCCTCTGTGTGATTGAGAGCAAGGAAACACAACTCCAATAGTGGACTCCTTTGAGTTCAAGACTATCATTATATCTGAAGGATTTCCCCCTATCCATTACTAAGAGCCTTTTAGAAGCATAGAACAAGCATGGCCTTTACTAGTAGGGTTTGCCTATGGAGAAAGCTTGAGGGATGCCATGAGAATAAACAAAGAAAGGTAGATGATGGCTTGGGAACATCCTTAGCCTAAGATTCAAAGTAGGTTGAAAGCGTCATTAATGTCACTTAGGTACATTTAATCATGTGATTTATCTTTTGGAAATAATTTTCTTCTATTTTTTTAGTCTAATGCATTAGTTTTTTCAAATGAAAACCCATCTTTTTATGGGCAATGAAACTAGAAATAAGGTTGAATTTCCCTCATGAACTTAACTGAATAATAGGGTTTGATGGTATCTTTCCAAACCCATACAACAATCTGTCCAAAGACTACATCAACAATATTCATAATAATCAATAGGCACATCTGACAAACCCCACTCAAGGGAGGAGCATTCCCACTAGGATTCAAACCTTGGTCATTCCCACAACAATTGTTCCAAGTTGTCGTTAGAGCACATCCAAACAAACAAGTGTAATGCATTCATATACAATAACACATAATGTTTTAGTGATTATTTCTGCAATTTTTGGTGTCATTCCTTATGGGTCATCTGTGACATGTGGTTGTTATCTATGTGATGCTTTTTTTTATGATAACAATTAACTTTTCATTCGACAAAAAATCATTGAGAAGTTGTATAGCGATGTAATACAATCCTTAAAATGGGCTATTACCTAGATGTAAAAACTACTTTTGTCCAAAAAACTTGACTACTACTTATCCTTACTATTAAGTGAAATACTTGGCAAGCATAATTTTGAATAAATTGTCACAGAAGAAGCTTGACTTGAAAACACATTACATAATTCAAACAAAACTAAAAGGTAGGCCCAGGAAGGGTGTCTTCGGGGACCTATGCTTCTTGCTTGATGTCCTCATAGTTCATGGTCCTAGCCGAATGGTCCTGTGGGTTTATTTTTCCCCAACAACATCCAAATCCATCTCGGGGCAAGTCATGGCATTCAAGCTTTCAACCTTTGAGGCCATAGTGGTAGAGAATTTTGAAACAAAGGGGGTTTGAGATACCACCTTAGGAAATTTTAGAAAATCAAGAGACAAGAAACAAGTGAAACCATTGCATCCACCTTCAAATCTAACTCTGTAAACTTGTTGTGCTAGATTTACACAAAATCCAATATCTCATGCTCCAACTCCCAAATTTTCTTGAATTGAACCACTACAATAACAAAATGGGCTCATTCCTAATATTCCACCATAAATTTTCCTTCCAATTCTCTGTGTTATTTGTGCCACTAAAGGCTAGTTAATGCCCAATTTTTGTTCTTCTATTAACCCATGATTGCATCTCTTAATACTATGGAAAAATTCAGGGAATTCACACATAACACATATGTTACCTTTGTGATGCACCATTATTTGAAGGAGAAGAGGAGGAATCCAAAACACGGTTTTCCAAAAAACCACCTCAGTCATATTGCACCCAAATGAATACTAGTTTCTACATAAGCTTTGAGAAATAACACCAATGTAAACACTTGAGCACCAACCATCATGACAAATGGGGGTTCGAAGAAAGGGAAAAAGATTGAACTCGTACAAAACCATTTTTTTTAAGTAATAGATTGGAATTACCTTCTAAAAACATGAGAGTTTACATACACAATTTTCTTAGGCTTGGGTTGCCAACATTGGAAACCAACCCAATCCCAAGCTTCCTTGGAGGATCCCCCATAAAAATATACAGATTGTCTATAATTTTTCTCAATTGATAGAAAATTGTTAATAAAGCTATAAATAACAAAACCAAGATGGAACCTGAAACTAAGACACCTGGACACATTACGATTCTTTGAGAGAATATTTTTCTTTAGATGGGAAGACCATGTGTCACGATGAAAACATAATGGGTAGGTATGGATTAATTGCAATCGAATGTTCCATTTTGTCAACTTGCTGGGGATTTTTCAGATGTGAACAAAGATCCAATAGTATGGTAACATTCTTATCGATATGCTCCACTTTGTAATTGTATTCTGCAACTTCGCTTCTAACCTAAAAATGGAGATTCATATGAGCATCCGCCTGATGAGACTCCTTGGCCATTGCATAAGACTGTTCTTTCACATGAGGAGAGTTAAAAGGTGGGGAGGGAGGGAGGTCATCCTCCATGTGCTTATCTTCTGCAAAATATTTATTGAGTGACAAAGGTGGATTCATAGTTGGTTAGTTGCTGAAATTTCTCAAGAGGATTACCTCACCTGTAGCCAGAGCAATGTCTTCCTCCCATTCAATTAGGCATCCCCAAGAGAATTCATCTTATGAGGTGGGTTGTAATTCAATCTTCTCCTCTTGAGTTCCCTTTCCATTATGCAAAATGATAGTCCATGAGGTAAAGTTATTCCTTCCCTACTCAAATCTCCCACTGATTGCTCATGTTTGACCTGTTGGGATCCCCTTCGCCAAGAATCTCCCCTACCTCTGTGAGCTCTCCCTCTTTCCCAAAGACAATAAATTAAGAGGGGAAAAAATCATAGAAATTTGGGTGAGGAGTCCACAATTATTACCTCAAACCACTAGCATAAGTGTGGAACATTATGTTCCTAAAAAATGAGTACAATAAGAAACATTTATCTACATCTTGTCATTTCCATCCTAGAGCGAGTGAGCATTAAAGTCATAAACTGCATGATAAATGTTTGAATGACCTGAACGTTACTTCCCTTTGTGTTTCATGTGCTTGTCCCTGTAACTACATGATCCAGACACCGTAACAATATTGAGAATTGGATACAAAGGATATACATAAGGTCATCCTCCCAGCCACTTGGGGGATTGGGTAGCCAAATGGCAGGTTCCTCAATTCCTGAGTGGACTTTCATTAATCATACACTGACACCCCATTTGGGGGTGTGTCTTCCTATAGATCCAACTTCATTCATTCCAATACCAAAGGGTACACGGGTCTTTGATCACTCCCACAACTTAGATCTTGTTCTCGTCTGTTCACCCAGTCATTGGCTAGTTTAGCCGGGGTTTTTTTGGCTTCACATCAGATATGAGAAGGAATCAGTATTAGATTCGGGAGAAACAAATATTGCAAGAATTCAACATTACTAAGGAGCCTCCAGCTGGGGAAAATCCTGGCAGGCTCCAAGCTAGTGTTAATCTTGGAAAACAAAGCCAAGATGATTTGGAAGACTCCTTCAACAATGAGTTGTTGAATTACAAGCTATGAGGTAGCCTAAATGCCATAAATGAGTGCCCAAATCTTGGATGAATTGTTTGAGTCTTGATCAAGGTTTCATGTCAGGATGTGGTGCACTAGACCCTAATCATTATGGATGAAAACACCAAAACTTGTTGGCCCTGGATTTCCCTTAGAAGATCCATCAAAATTTAGTTTGAAAAATCCATGAGGAGGGTGCATCCATATGTCTGTAGTTCTGACCAAGGGGATGCGTGAGGGTGTTGGATCAAGTTTTGAAGCTATGAAAAGGTTCCATTTGAACAAAATGAGCCTTTCCTCTTGGTCACATGTCAAGTCTTCAATAGACCATTTTTTTCTTGATTGTTTCCGAGATATTGCCTTGTATTTTGTGCTAGATATTGTTTCAAGGAAGCTGATCTGAGAGGAAGATTATTTTGTTTCACTCTTTCCAAATATTCCACATTATAAACCCTAGTAAAATCTTCCAGATATGATTTAACACCGATTTTTTGAAAGAAGAGGTTATCCAATTGTCAATCGTATTGACGATGGTATCCCTATGTCAATCACATGTGGACATAAATTGAGCAGCTAGGTCCCAAATATTGGAGCTGTAATGGAAATGGTTTAGTAGGTTCTCCATGATTACTTCATTCTATAAACAAGGGGATAGGTTGAAGGACCAATGAATCCCCTCTTCCATATATTTTCCCAAGTTAAAATGCACCTGCGGGAAACTAGCCAAAGGAAGGTGCTGACTTTGGGCCATTGATTAGCTTGCCAAATGTTCTCCTTTGGAAACATATGGAAGAGGGCCTTCAGTCCATAAGCCTCCTTGATGTTAAAGATCCCTTTTGATCAGTGTCCCCATTGAAGGATGTCAAGGTCGTGATTTATACTAATTCTTTGCATCACTACTTGCTCTTACCACTGCCCTGGATCTGTATCCTTAGGAATCCGAAGGTGTGACTGAGTGAGTTTCCATTCCCTCCATGTTGAGGAGGAAGGATAATTTTTCCACACATCGACTACAAAGAGAGGTCGATATTGCCCCATTCATTCTTGGAGGTTTTCCAACTGGTCCAAATGTTACATCGGTGGTATTTTTTGCCACACATATGACAAAAAAATGGCCTCCTTTCCATCCCTGATTTCTCAAAAGGCATGCTCTTATACTAGGCATCAATTTTTCCAGGATGCATTCCAAATAAGGGAGCCTTTTCTCTATTCATTCCATATGATCAACTGATCTTCTTCCACTTCACACATATATTTTTTCCTCCACAACCTATCCCACAAGTCTCTTGAATTTTTGATCCACCTCCACCAATCCCAATGACCTTGTTAAACAAATTATGATCCCTTCCCAATGACCTTGTTAAACAAATTATGATCCCTTAGCCTGATTCCACCAAAAGTTTTTTTCTTGCAGAGATCCTCCCATTTAATTAAATCCCATTTTCATCCTTCTTTAGTGCTCTTCCAAAAGAATTTCCTTTGAATGTTTCTGATATATTTTAGAACATATTTGGGGATTGCCAAGATAGAGGAGATGTAAATTAGGATGGCTTTCAAGACAGATTTCAAAATAACTAGGTGTCCTACTAGATTCAAAGTATGGAAAGTCCAGGAATTGAGGCGCTTGTCAAGGGAAGTGAGAAAACTCTCCCAGGAGCTGTTGCAAAGGGAGATGTCGATGAGGGGAGTGCCTAAGTATTTGGATAGAAGGGAGCTCCTGCTAAAACCCAAAATGCGAGTGATGAAGACTTGAATGGATTAGGGGGTATTGGAGAAGAATATCTAGGATTTGTCAGTGTTTATGGAGGTCCCTGAGGTTTCACTAAAATTTCTAAGGATGCAAAGGATACATCATGATTCTCTAGTAGTGGGGAATCCCATCATCATAATGTCATCAAAAAATTGGTTGTGTGAGATAGGAGATGCAAGATATGTAAGGAGATGACTTTAAGTGAGCCATCATTGATTGGATCCTTGGTGTAGCAACTAAGTCCTTTATCCATTATAATGAAAAGGAAAGAGGAAAGTAGATCCCCTTGAAGAATTCCTCTAGAAGGGGGAAAAGGGAGAGAGGGAACCCCATTGATAAGAATGGAGAAGAAACCTAAAAGGAGGTTAGGGTCATGATCCAATTGACCCAGGTTTCATTAAAACCAAAATCTAGGAGGAGTGATCACATGTATTTTCAACTTATTTTATCAAAGGATTTAGAAAGATCCAATTTGATAAGCATACCAGGAGTGTCAAAATACTTAAGGGAGTGTATGACCTTATACAAAGTATGATTGTTCCTATGAGGTAATAACAAGAATTAGGGTTTTGAGTCAAAGTGCAATTACCTTTGTTAGAAGATTGTAGATGACATTACATAGCTCAATCAGGTGGAACTGCTTCATATGATAAACATGATCCTTTTTAGGGACTAGCATGAGAAAGGTTGGATCGAAAGTGGGAAGTGCACTTTGAGTTTGATGGAATTCCTCTATGATATGTTGTACCTCTTCTCGAACCAAGTTCCTACAATGATGGAATAAATATGTGGTGAATCCATCCGGTCCTAGGGACTTTTTAGTTGGAATGTATTTGATTTCTTGATCAATCTCCTCTAGCATTATTGGTATTAAGGGTCATGCATTCTGATCAACCGAGATCAAGGAGGAGATATGCTTTGTTATTTTAGTAATGGCTTGTGATATATCTAGAAAAGGCTCCAACAATATATCCTAGTAGTAGCTAACTAATTCCTGTTCTATACCAAGATGATCCATAATTGGATGCCCCTGAGAATATTCAAGCTTTGTGATATGATTAATATGCCTTCTTTGAATCATGGAATGATAAAATAATTTAGAATTTTTTTCACCCACTTTAAGCCATTGTAATCTATATTTTTTCCTCTGGAGAGTTTCTTCTTGAGCATACATATATTCCAATTGTTTCTTGATGTGTGTCTCCTCCTCTTTCAGTTGATCCGAGCATCCCTGAATGATGATTTCTTTTTGTATTTCCTTCATCCTCTGTTCAATATCCCTTTGGGCCTAAAAGATATTCCCAAATACATTTTTATTCCATTATTTGATATGTTGCTTAATTTTTTTTAGTTTTTGCTAGAAGGATACATCTGAGTGCCATACAGAATGGTTTCTAACTCCCACCAATGTTGAACATTTTCCTAGAAATCAAGGTGATACAACCAAATTTTTTGAAAACGAAATAGTTTGTGGCATGGGGATCCCACAACATCTACCCATAGTGTTGAATTACTGAGAGGGGGGGTGAATAAGTAATAGAGAAATATAATCCTTTTTAACTATATAATCCAAGTGTTATATCAATGTAGCATTATCATTCAATAAATCCAGAGTCAATAAGAAATGAACAAATGAACAATCATACACATACACAGTACACCGGTGTTTTACGTGGAAACCCAAAGCGGGAGAAAACCACATAATGTTTTTTCTTATATGTCTTGAAGAATTACATTCATTGGAAGCACCGACTTTCTTTTTTTTCCAGCTGCAAATGGAAGGAGGCTCCAACCCCCTTGTTTCTCAGGATACAACCTGAAGGAATCTCCAACTCCCCTATTCTTTGGCTACAACCAGAAGGAGGCTACAACCCCCTATGTTCTCCGCCTACAACCGGGAGGTGGCTACAACCACCTGTCCTTGCCCCATCCAACCACCCTGAAGTAGAATTAGAATGATGAAACCACTATCACACTATCACTGTGAGATATGTCGTTGTCAACATGTAGAAATAAACCTGAACCATTCATCAACCATGCATCAACCTGTAATCAATCTGTACCATAAACAAGTGCATCAACCATGCACCAACCTGTACCAAACAACCTATAATCAACTTGTACCATAAACAAGTGCATCTAACCATGTACCATATGTACCAATCATGTGTCAACTACTCATCAATATGTACCAACATCATCAACCATACACCTCATGTATGTGTCAACTCATCAACTACTTGTCTCAACCATGTACCCAACATGTACCTTAACCAAAATACCTCATCAATTTCATCATCTAAATATGATTTGTAACTCTATAATAGACTTGGTGTATATGATCACATACCTGAAAACCTTCCTTAAATTTCACAACAAGAGCCTAACATTTTCATCAAACTTTTCTTTAGTCTCACATGACTAGTTTGGGATTAGTCAACAACCCTAACTTGAAATAATCATAATTATGTACCTGTAATGAATAAAGATATGGAAATAATACACAATTTTCTTCAATTTTTTTTATGCAATTTCTCCAGGTGTCACTACTTTGAACCTTTCAGAAAATGAGTTATAGCAAAAATGACATACCTTGTTGGATTCTGGCTTATTCTAGAGAGCGACCTTGTAGAGCGTGACCTGCATGAAATATTTGTTGAATGGATATGAAAATGTTACAAAGAATACTAAAGAATATACTCTAATGAATACATTTGGTATTACTGAATTTGGATCTGTTATGAATAAGTTATGACGTTTTTACCCGAAACACCTGTTTTAGACTAGTTTCAGGACTAGCCACAAACCTTATTTTCCACGGACTATTACTCCAAAAATACAATGAACCACAAGCTGAATTTTTTACCATAGATACTTGGATATGTTTCCTCAATGGACTATAAATTTCACGGTTTGAATCATTCTAGAAAAAAATTTATTGCGAAAATGGTGAGATGACCTGTAAATAACATACCTTAGAAAGCATCATCAAAATAATTTATCCTCCATTGAATTCCGACCTTCTTTTCTTCAGCTTCCCTCTGAAATTCGGCTTAGATATCCTTTGGTTACCTCATTCACCTATAGATATTAAATATTCTCAAGTGTGATGTAAAATGAGAAAGACTTTCCTCTTAGTTATACTCTCCAAGTAGCTTCCTTAAAAACATCTTCTAGGTCACTTTGCCCACTTTCCTTATTTTAGGGTTAACCCACTTCTAATTTATTCATTAAATTTATTATTTAAATAATTTCTTTTGTATTCAATTTGAATTATAGTACACTCATTACTTCACTTTATTATTTACCTTCTAAAATCTCTTAAACCACTTTGACTACTTTGACCTTTTGGGGCTTCTAAATGACATATGAGGGTCCTCCAACTTCGTAAGGTCATAACTCTCAAACCGTGAGGAGTTATGTAATGTTCCACATACCACTATAAATGGCATGACATGTACTATCCATATAGAATAGTATTACATGCAAATACATAAAAACCATACCATTATCCATCAAACAATCTTGAGTCCATTACCCAAACCTGGGTTCTCCAACTTCTCATGGCCATAACTGTCTAACCGTGAGGAGTTATGTGACGTTCCACATACCACCAGAAATGGAATGAAAAGAAATATCCATATAGGATAGTTTCACTGAAAAATTCATTGACCTTCATCTCATTATTCCACAAATAAGCATGGGTTCTCTAACCATACTTCTAGGATAACTCAATCCGCAAAACGTCTTCCCATGAGGGCTTTCACCATAAGGGGACCACTTTGGAGTTCATCCATTTGTACTTATTATCAACCATGAAAAGACAATAACAAGTCATCTTTACATCAAACAAAATTGGGTCCATTACCCAAACCTTTGTTCTACCGGGCTTTCTTCAAGGGTTGACATCAATGACAACCAACCTTAATCAACAATCTCCCTCTTTGGCATTGATGGAACCACTCTAATGCAAAACTAAAATGATGTCATGAAATATTGAAGTCATATCACTCATGATCCCCCTGGAAACATGCCTCTGTCCTCTGCATCTTTGTGACCATTTCTCCCCCTGGAACCATGCCTCTGTCCTCTGCATCTAATGAATCTCTCCCCCTTTGTCATCAATGGAAAAGGTATCTTTCCATCCAGGGTTGCTCCCCTTGACTGAACTGTCCTCTTTATGGTGCTTCCTCATGTACATCTAAGACATATAAGATAATCATTCAAAAGCATTCATTTTGGAGTAGAAATAACTCTAAGTCTCTGAAAAAGATACTCAAAGGCTTCCCATGGAAGTGGTTTTGTAAAGATGTCTGCCACTTGTTCTTTTGTGCCCACATACTCAAATTTGATGTTCTTTAATGCAATCTGTTCCTGTAGAAAGTGATGCTTGATTGGAATGTGCTTCGTCTTGGAGTGCATCGCCAGGTTCTTTGAGATACTAATTGCACTTGTATTATCACAATAGATTGGAATGGGCTTATCATACTCAACCTGTATATCTGTCAAAATTTGTTTCACCCAAAGAACTAGTGTACAACATGTTGCTACTACAATATACTCTACCTCGGTTGTAGATAGATATACTAATGATTGTTTCTTGCTTATCCATGATACTAAACGCTCACCCAAGTAGAACACTGCTCCACTGGTGCTTCGTCGGTCATCAATACAACCTGCCCAATCTGCATCTATGTAGGCAATCAAAGATAGATCCTTTCCTTTTGGATACCATAATCCAAACTCTTTTGTTCCTTTGAGATATCTAAAAATTCTCTTCACTGCTAATACATGTGATTCTTTTGGTGTTGCCTGAAATCACACCACTTGTCCAATTTCCTGCATTACATCTAGTCTGGATGCTGTCACATATAGTAGGCTTCCAATGATTGACCTGTATTTCCTCTAATATGTAGACTTTGAATCATCATCTTTGCTTAACTTGCAACTGGTTTGCATGGGTGTGATAACTAGTTTGCAATCTTCCATTCTGAACCTCTTTAGCATTTCTCTGATATACTTGGTTTGAGAAATACAAATTTCTTTGTTTCTTTGACGTATATGAAGTCCCAAAAAGAAGGATAGTTCTCCAAGTAATGAAATTTCAAATTCATTCTGCATATCCTTTGCAAATTTCTGACTTAACCTGTCATCATCACTATGAAAAATAATATCATCAACATAAACTTCAATTAATAAAATATTACCTTAACTTATCTTAATGTAGAGGTTGTTGTCTGCACTTCCTTTTTTGAACCCATCCTGCTATAGATATTTATCCAGTCTAGAGTACCATGCTCTTGGAGCCTGTTTTAGACCATACAAGGCCTTCTTTAATTTGCACACATATTCTGCATTCTCTGACAACTGAAATCCTTCTGGTTGTTCAATGTAGACTTCTTCTTCAAGTTTCCCATTTAGAAAAGATGATTTTACATCCATATGATACACTTTAATATTTTTGGATCATGCATAAGCTAAAAACAATCGAATTGCTTCCATTCTAGCAACTGGGGAAAATGTCTCTTCAAAGTCAATTCCTTCAATCTGTGCATATCCTTTACATACCAATCTATCTTTGTTCCTTGTAACCTGTCCATATTCATTCAATTTATTCCTATATACCCACTTTGTGTCGATCACATTCTTATCCTTTGGTCTTGGAACCAATTCCCAAGTGTCATTTTTCTCTATTTGATCCAATTCTTCATCCATGGCCTTGTTTCAAAATTCATCCTTGCCAGCCTCTTCAAAATAGGTTGGTTGAATCGTAGATGTGAGTGCTAGGTGTGTTTGTTTCGGTGAACATATTCTTCTTCTAGTCTCAACTCCTGTGTCTTTGTTTATGATAATCTGATCTGAAGGACGATTCTTATGTACTCGTCTGCTAGGTGTCTTTGGAGGCACTTGCTGAACTTGCTCTTCTACTTCTGTCATATTCTCTTCATCTTCCTCTTCTACTTCCTTTTCATCTTCTGCTTCTTCTTCGAAAAGTTGTTCCATTGATTCATTTTCTTCTTCCTTTGATTATGGTCTGGCTGTTTCATCAATTGTTACATTGATGCTTTCTACAAATTTATTCAATCTCAGATTGCAACACTTGTATGATTTCCTTGTACTTGAGTAACCAACAAGTACTCCTTTGTCCACACGAGAGTCAAACTTTCCCATTTTTCCATCTTCTCTTTTGATGTAACATTTGATTCCAAAAACTCTGAAGTGCTTCACATTTGCTGGTGTTCCTTTCCATATCTCGTAGGGAGTTTTGTCAGTGTTGTTTTTGAGCATTACTCTGTTTTGAATGTGAACTGTTGTATGCACTTCCTATTTCCAAAATATATCTGTCAATTTGGAATCCATTAGCATTGTTTGAGCCATTTCCTGTACTGTCCTGTTCTTTCTTTCAACAACTCTATTCTGTTGAGGTGTCTTAGCAACGGAGAATTGCCTTTTTATTCCATGAGTGTTGTAGTAGTCCATAAATTCCTTTGAAATGAACTCTCCTCCATTATCAGATCTCAAACATTTTATTTTTGAATCCATTTCATTTTCAACCATTTCCTTGTAGATTTTGAAGTTTTCAAAATCTTTTGACTTATTCTTGAGAAATAAAACTACATTCATTCTTGTATAATCATCAACTGATAACATAAAATATTTCTCACCTTTTAAACCCTTTGTTGTAGTTGGTCCAACTGGATCAGTATGCACAATTTCCAGTGGTATTGTTGTTGAATATTCCTTTGATTTAAACCTGGTATTTGTTTTCTTTCCTTGTTGACAATGCTTGCATAAAGTGTTGATTGGTTTCGTGATCCGGTGCATTTCTCTTACTACTTTTCTTCTGTTGACTTTGACAAGGTCATCAAAATGTATGCGACCCATTCTTCTGTGTCATAGCCAACTTTCATATTCCTTTCCTAGAAAACACTTTTCATATCCAATCACTTAATACATATATTTTGCTTGAAGTTCTCGCAGCTGTAGCAATCTATTTTCTTGAACCTTCTTTTCTTATCTCTCACTTTTGTGAATCGAAAGTAAATTTATGACCTTGGTCACAAATTTGTCTCACACTTAGAATATTATGTTTCATATCTTCTACTAGTAGAACATTTTCTTCCTTGGTATTCTTGTTCCCAATTATGACTGTTCCTTTTCCAATGATTTTAGCTAAATCATCATTTCCGAAGGAGACTGATCCATCTCTTTCCTTTCATAATGTAAGAAACTTGTCTATATCACTTGTCATGTGTTTTGAACAACCACTGTCAACATACCAACCACGTTTCTTATGCTTAGCTTGTAGAGAGAGTGTGCATTCTACATTGCTATACTGATCCTGCTTTCTTATCCATGTACTTTTCTGAGGTTACTGTCTGTGATTGTTGTTATTTTTTTGCAGTTCTCTAGGAGGGATTGTCATTCTGCAATCTTTGGCCATGTGTCCAAATTTTTTACATTTGTAACATTCCACTTAAGTGCTCAAAGAGTCAAACCTGTTGTAACTTTTTCTCTATGTTTCACTAGGCCTTCTTGGATAACCCCTTTGTGTATGAATTTCAAAGTTGTTTTTGTTCCTGTTGTTAGTTCTGCAATTCACAACTTTATGTCCAAAATTATTCCATGCATAACATAAACCAAAAAATACAGTTTGATACCTGGGAGTTGAAGATATTCTGAAAGGAGGTACTCTTATAAATTCTTCTTCTTCCTGAGGCCTATCTGTCAGTTGTTGATTCTGAAATCTGAATCTTCTCGATGGAGGAGTGTCCCTGTAATCTTCCTTGTAGATCTTGCTATCCCCCTTGATTTTTTCTGCATAGATTTTTGGATATGTTTCTTTCTCTGTTGTTTTGGACCTTGATCCTTTTTTTGTCTGATTTTATTCAAGTCCGAACTTGTCGAGTTGAGATTTTTGACTGCTGATAATGTCATCCAAAACTTTTGAGTTGTTCTGCATATTTTTCTTTTGAAGATCCTTTCTTAATGTGACAATCTCTGCTTCCAAATTTCCAATGATCTTGTCTTTTTCTTCTAGTTTTTCTTTGAGTGCTTCTTCAAATCTTTTATCTTCTTCTATTTGAACGTTCAAATTTGTGATTATTTGTTCTAGTTCTTGAGTGTCTTCTTTCTTGTCTAGTTCTGCTTGTAGTTTCTTGATTTTCTTCTTTTCTCTTCTGATAACTTCTATGGCACACATTAATTCCTCTTGGTAGTCAACTTCTGCCTATTCAATTTCTTCTTCGGCTTCTTCATATTCTTCTTTGGAGTCTTCTTTATCAGATTCTTCTACTTACTTGAATATAAATCTTTCTATCTCACTTTCACTGACTTCATCTTCATCTCATGATGAGATGTCTTCTTTGGTGCATAAGCTTTTATTGAAAACTTTCTTTGTGGTTCTTTTGCCTTTATATGTTTGTTTTCCTTTTGAGTAACCTTCATCATTTCTTTTTTTCTTATAAGGACATTTGTTAGAAAAATGACCAATACCATCACAATTAAAACAAATTAAAGGAATCTTATCTCTATACCTACCGTCGGTTCCCTTGTTCAGTATTTTGACAAAGTTTTCCACTTCTTCATCATCTTTCGAGACATCATTGTTGCTGCTATGTTCTTATTTTTGGATTCCCTTTTGCTTTGACTTTTTGGTGTTGGTTGTGGAGCCTGATTATCTTCCTAATTCAGAGGTCCTTGCTTTCAGCCGTGTTTATACCCCATGAATTATTTACACCCCAGAAGTATGTACACTCTTCCACGCGGGAGAGTGCAGAGGGGGGGTACCCCCTCTGCGGGGTCCGGGGGCAAGCGGGCCCCCAGCGGGGGTTCGGGGGCGAAGCCCCTAAAGCAAAAATTACCTTGTAAAATATATATTGTAATTTCATTATAAATCTGGACCGTTCATTATAAGGTCACAGATCTAACGGTAGAGATTATGTTAGGGTTTTTTTACCTAGAAGGCAACCCTCTTTTACGAGGGAAATGTATTGCGGCTATGGATGATGGTGAATATTGTATTCTGAGAGGGGATACTGTGAGAGAAAGAAGAGGAAGTTACAACAGGTTTTGCTGTAGGTTGTATCCCTTCATTTGCTGGATAATAATAAAGGAAGGACCTGGCAATTTC
>SNQJ01S0007550.1:166293-184651 GCA_010110895.2 Picea sitchensis
GTAATATCCATATAGAATAGTATTACCTGCAAATATATCAAAAACCATACCATTATCCATCAAACAAACTTTCGTCCATTACCCAAACCTGGGTTCTCCAACTTCTCATGGTCATAACTTTCTAACCGTGAGGAGTTATGTGATGTTCCACATACCACCAGAAATTGAATGAAAAGAACTATCCATATAGGATAGTTTCACTGACAAATTCACTGACCTTCATCTCATTATTCCACAAATAAGCATGGGTTCTCTAACCATATTTCTAGGATAACTCAATCCGCAAAGCGTCTTCCCGTGAGGGATTTCACCATAAGGGGACCACTTTGGATTTCATCCATTTGTACTTATTATCAACCATGACAAGACAATAATGAGTCAGCTTTACATCAAACAAACTTGGGTCCATTACCGAAACCTTTGTGCTACCAAGCTTTCTTCAAGGGTTGACATCAATGACAACTAACCTTAATCAACACATAGTTGGACTGGCTAGTAATTAGATCCTTCCATAGAGAGAATGCTTGATTCCATGAGTAGGTCATCTAACATTAGATGTTCTGAAATGAGGAAGTGATATAATCAACATGCTACCCATTAGGATCCCAATTTGCTTTTGGTCCAGGTGAATTTTTCGTTGATGTTTTTAAGATTCACCAAACGAAGATTGTTAATGATTTTTTTGAAAGTCTATATGTCCTCATCTAGTCGATGATTACCTCCTCTCTTTTCTTCAAGGGAGAGAATGATATTGAAGTCAACCCCTAGTATCCATCACCTGTCTTGTCTGATTTCTCTAAGACATTCCAAGTTTTCCAGAAAGTGGATTTTATCGATGGGGAGGTGTTCCCCATATATATTGGTCATAAACCCTTCCTTATCAAAGATGATTATTCGGTATTGAGATGAGATGGTCCATTTAGTAGCAAATAATTTCTCAAGAATAATTATAGTTGGGTTCCAGAGGCTAGCTATGCCTCCTACTACACCCTAGGAGTCAGTACTAATGAATTGAAATTGTCTCTAGCATTCGACCATGATGGATTTGACCTCAATGCCTACACATTTGTTATCTTGAAGGAATAGTACACCCACATTTTCCACAATAATATGATTTCAAAGGATCCTTTGCTTGGTCCTTCCATTTAGGCCCCTAATTTTCCAAGATATGATATTCATGAGGAAGGTTGAGAGGGGATCGAATGGAAACTCTCAATGATCAATTGTATCTAACATAAGTTTACCATGAAGTTGTCCACATACTAGATTAACTATTGGGTTGATTTTCTGCCACACATTTTTTCTCTCTGGATTGCTTCTGTGAGTCATTAAGGGTATCCTTTTGGATTCCCAATCCCAAAACCGATCTCGAAGTTGCACCTATTGTAGAGTCTCGATATACCTTTTTGACTTTTTGAAATTGCTCGAGAGGGAGGGAAAGAAATCCCTTTTGTGGTAGGCTTCCTCCAAACTAACCAGGTCAATCCTCACTAGTTATTTCTCATCTAACTCTATTTAAATATCACCATCATCTTCAGTTCCTTTCTCTTCCATCACAGGGTTGGGGCCCAAGACTGGGACAATTTTCTCAATAATGGGATGGATCGAATGGATCGTTTCTTTCTCTTGCAATTTGGGAAGATCACGACAAACCCCTTCCATCTCCTGGTTCTCTAGGGTTTGATTCAAGATTACAAAATAATTGCTAGTAGAAGGTGCTTTGGATTGATTATTGACTAGTTTCTTATAAGGGTCTTGCCTTTGTTTCCCTTTCACTTGAGTAAATCCATCCTTGGCACAATCTCTATTTTGGGTGGCACATTGAGCGGTAAATCCCTAAAGATATGCCCATGTTCATGGCATTTTCGACAATGAAATGGAATGTGTTCATAGTATATAGTTTGGATCCAATCATTATCTTGATGTTCAAGACATATGGAACTTGGTAGAGGTTTGGATATGTCCATGTATATTCAAATCCACACATAGGAAGTGTAGAGTCTTTTTTGGGTGGCCTCAACAAATTTAACATAGATGCCCAACATATTTCCAATCCCATGCAATATTTCTTCTATCCAAAAATCTTGAAGAAGAAAGTAGAGTCAGATCCATACCAGGGCATGGGTAAAGTCTTCCTTCTATGGGATAAAGAATTTACTCTAGAATCTTAGGTACAACCTAGATGATTTGAAAAAATAGGGCCCATTCTCAAAGACTTGGTCCCGAACTTCCATGTTATGGAAGATCATGGTGAAAAAACTCTTGGGTCCCAACTGAATATTGATATGACCTTTGGGCTTCCACCAGGCCCATAATCCCATATGATGAGATCTCACTCTGAAGCCCATAATCCCATATGATGAGATCTCACTCTGAAGCCCATAATCCCAAAAATTTACCAATGAGCACATGGTATTTCATGTATTGGGTGTGCTCACCCATGCATTCTGATTGGACCTCATACCTTGGAATTATTGATTCCATTTGGAGACATTTCGCTGTCTCCTAGGCCTAATCCACCTTTCGATGGGATGGTTCAGAGTCCATTTCAACCGATTTCCCCTTTCTCAATTCAACTTGTGCATTTTTCCCTTGTGGCGGAAACATTATTCGAAGGAAAGTCTCAAGCTGCTTACATCCTTTAACGTGGGGTTTGACCCTTTTATAATTGCATTACGATAGGAGGGGGATCACACCGCCTGAGCACTGGGAATCATGTCATTTACCAAACCGGGTCATGCATAGAGTATAGGAATCAGTTGAAATGAGGATCTTTGGTATTCAAAAAACCCTAGATATGATGTCATGATGGATCCGCATACCTACTCATGAAAAAACATTTGAGGAAGAGAACAACATGCAATTAAATGACTAGACATTAGACCCTTATTCACTGCAAGCATCAGCATTCTAAAGCATTGGGAGAAGATGGAGAGTAAATTCCTTAAATTCCATCCTCATTAGATCATATTAACTAAACATATGACTGAAAACTTCATTATGAACAATTAATTGAATAAATTATCAGTGTAGGGGATTAAGGATAAGCATCCCACCTTTTAATATTAATTTTCCTTCTACCATGCCAACACCAATGCTTTATAAAATATTTTCCTCTTTATTATGAACATGGAGAACTTGATAGAATGTTACAGTTTCAAAATCCTTCACCTTTTCTAGTATTCTTTGGACCAAACAAGAGGGATGGGGGTTATGACGAATTGAATGACATAGAAGAAAATTGGTTATTATCAAAGAGTCACCCACTAATATTTCCTTTCTTAGCCTTTGTGCCTTGAGTTGTAGCACTCCTTGATAACCCTAAAAGGCCTTGACCTCATTATTAGTGGAAACTCCTAATCACCACACAAATCATGTCTTTAATTTTACTTTAGGGTTGTAAATTATCCTCCCCCCACACTTGGGACCCCTTAATTGTTACCTATGTGATGTTAATACATGTTATCTTTCTACAATAACATATCCTTATTTTGGGATTTATTTCCATATTAATACTCCTCTTCTTATTATCATATGAACCACCCATGCTTAAATAGACACTCATGCATGTATGCCACCCAAATTTGAAACTAAAAACATCTTACTTCCCATGATATAAAGCGATTAATGTTGATCTCAATTGCAATGATTTTTCCTTTCTTAAAATTGAAAATAGGTAATGTTAGGTCAAATTCTTTGGAAAATTTATTTTTCATGAACCTATGAGGTATTTTAACCCTATACCTCAAAAGTGTGTCATCCTTAAGGATAATTTATCTCAAATAATTTGTGTATATTTAAGTTGGACAGAATGTGTTGCATCAACCATCGGTAAGGTATATAAATTTATCATACATGTGTTTGAGGTGTCAAATGCCAAGGTCATATCCAAGCTTGTCCTATCATGGAAAAACCAAACACCCCAACACCACTGATTTATATTTCTCTAAAACCTTATGCATAAAAGGCTTGAACCCTTATCGATGAATAAGGTTGGGCTCACATGGTTAAAAAATGCAATAAATCTCCTTTTTCTCTGAAGGTGCAATTGACAACTAAGATTATTAGTGCTCTAGTTTAATTCTAAACAAATCTATAGCCCCAACAATAGGAAAGGAACTCGTTGAGTCTTCCATACCACTTCATGTCATGGGAATTGTCCTTGTAAACTGGAATAGAATATTCCATAAAAATAGAATGAAAGATAGCTATGAATAACAAATAAATAGAACCAAAATTGGAAAATAATAGTTGTAACAAAACCTTTAGTGATATACAAGATTGAATTCAATGTTCAATTGCCTCTTCGATGGGGAAACTTCTAACATGAGAAGAGATCCAAATAAAATAATATTCACTTGAAAACCAATTATATTTCTTCTGCTACTATATATGGTTTCTAATTGACCAAAACCATAACCACCCAATGGACCTCCATTCAAGGCCTCAACCACTAACTAGTGGAACTTCTTTAATGAGGCCACTTACATTTATTGATTTCACACTTTATTATCTCATGAGGCATTATTTAATAAGCAGGGCCCTTAATACATTAAGTAACAACCTATTCCACTAACTAGAGGTGTTAGGGTGGGACCTTAACTTTCCCTTCCCCTTTCTCTATTAGTTCCCATGTAGCATCTTCAAGATTTGTATCCTTCCAGTGGATCAAAATTTTCTAGATAGAGCACTAGTGAAGATGACACTCACCTTTTTCCAAAACGACCAACAAAATGGAACCCTCCTAATCCAATTATAGAAGGTTAGTTTTAACTCTGCAATTTACTTATGCACTTTTTTCAAGGACACATGAAAGACTAGGTAGAGCTTAGAATAGTTGGGTAGAGCCAATTCATAATCCATTGGGAATATATGTTTGAGTATAGTATAGGGTCCATAAAACTGAGGAGATAAATTCTAGTGGCTCTTGTCCTTTGAGTGAGGTATACTTATAGGGTTGGAGACGTAAGAACATTTAAGACCCTTTTTCAAAATGGAATTCAAAGCAATTTTGATCAACGTATTGCTTCATCCAATTCTAATCCAACACCAAAATATATTTGAGGGTACGAAGAATGTCAACAAAATGTTTCAAGGTGTTGTCCACATCTTAAATCTTAGAGATGTGTGGTAAGTACAATATCATTGATGATGGAGGTTGTCTATATATTTCCTAAAAGGGGATCATTTTAGTAGCACCATGATAGGTGGTATGATACCACCATTTAACCAAGGGTAACCACTATACCTATTGGGGTTTCCATTCTGAAACCAAAAAACATAAATAATATTTCAAATATTCGTTGAATTCTTTCTCAAGCCATTTGTTTGGGGGTGACATGATGTGTTGAGATTCAATTAACTACCTTGAAGTTGAAATGAATCCTGCCAAATATTTCTAGTGAATGTGTGATCACAATCAATCACAATGGATTGAGGCATGCCATGCAATTTGAAAATATTGTCCATGAAGACTTGTGTTATCATGGAGGCCTTGAATAGTTGTTGAAGGCATGGAAGTGAGAATATTTGGAAAGGTGATCAACAACTACCATGATCACTAATTTGTTTCCTGATTTTGTCAACCCACATGCTATCCAGAATGGGTAAGGGTCGTAATGCTTTTGGAGTCTTTACTATTTATCCCTTGTGCCATTAGAAAGTATCAAATTATTCCACAAAGGTGTGAATGTCCTTCTTCATGCCTTCCTAAAATAATGAACGCTTAATCCTTTCATATGATTTTTGAAACCCAAAATAACCCACTATGGGAATGTAGTGTAATTCATATAACACTTAGGATTTAAATGGGGAATCTCAAGACAAAAAAAATGGCCTTTATAGTGAATCTCATAATCTTTCCAAGTGTAACATGGGTGTGCTTATGGGTTGTCCTGTAGCCGGTGGATCATGTCCATGATCTTGGAACCTTCTAAGTGTTTTTGACATACCACCTATAGCTAGTCAAGCACCAAGAAAAATAAGGAAAATAAGGACCCTTCCTCACCATAATTCTTAGATGGAGAATCAAATACCATAGTTTCCTTTCCCTTCTTTTAGGTACTCTCATAGTCATATCTTAACATTTTGTGACCCAATTTTTCTAGTTTGGAGAGGACAACCTCTATTCCAGGAAATATTTGAATATGTGATGTTTTGTTTTGATCTAGAAATAATGCGCCATGAAGTATGGATGCCACATATCAATTGCATGAAGAATAGTCGACATTTCCTTCTCATTGACGGATTTTCCCAATTTTCTATAACATAATTGCTTACTGGTGAAGGTGAGTGGGTGTCCCTCTTTCATTAACATAGGCCCGATCCCTTTCCTCAAGTAACCACATTCAAAAAAAAAATTCTTATTGAAGTCATGCAAGGTGAGGATTGGTGTAATACACATAGCATATTTTCAAGCCTAAAAAGCATATTCAAAGTTCTCATTCCAAATGAAGGCATCCCTTTTGATCAAGATGGTGAGGGAAGTGTAATTTTTACCATAGTTCTAGACAAAAAATTTATAGCACTACAAGGAAAAGACCTTGTAGTGGAGGTTTTTAGTGTTACAAAATTGGCAAAAATTGTCAAAAAAACCTTTGAGAAAACATTTTTTTTGGTAGTGGATGCTTCTGTGGAGATTATAATGGAATTTCATTATAACTAAAAAAAATCTGGGCGGGCGAAGGTTTTAGTGGATGTTTTTCTAGGTGGTTCTCTTCATGGTGTATACGCATCGGTGCATTCTCAAACATAAAGCATCGATGCTTACATTTCACTGAAAGCACCGGGGCAATCCTAAAATATTGGGGCACCGATGCGTTTATAAATAATAATGCAATAGTGCTTTAATAACAACAATGCACTAGTCGAATCTATAATACCATGTGTCGATGCGCTCTCAAACTTAAAGAATCGATGCTTAAATTTCATAGAAAGCACTGGGGTTGTCAAAAAAATATTGGGGTACTGATGCTCTCATATATCATAACACATCAGTGCTTTAGTAACAAAAATGCATCGGTCGAATCTATGATACCATGCAGTGGTGCGTTACAAGACAAATCCGACCGATGCATGAAATTTAGACTGTACTGATGCCAAAGTATGATACAAAAACACATGTGCACTTTTTTAATTAAATGCACTAGAAATCCATTTTTTTATTATTATAATTGTTGTTGTTAAAATAGTATTACGATCGGTGTTGGTTAATTATATATCATCACCGTTTCATTTTTCATTATATCACCGGTGCTTTTTATCATTAAATGCACCGATGCTTTTTAACATTAAATGCACCATTTTTCATTCTCTTTTTAGAGACATTGACCCGTGACAGTGCAATTATTGTTATTTTTTAATTCCATTGTTCATCAATGGAAGACCCTCTCACTGGTATGTCTTGCAGGGTGTGAAGAGTCCCAATCCAATTTCACCAAGTGGAAAGTTCCCACCAGTGAGAGGGGATTCCATTGATGAAATTGTGATGTCTATATCCATAGGAGAAGCATCATTGTTCAATGATTCTTCATCATGTTTCCTTTGTTCCTCCTCTACTGCTTTTGTCGTTGATCTGTCGACTACTTTTTTCTCTGCTGCTATTGCTTCTTTTGTTTCTAACACTACTTTTTCTTTGGCCTCTGTTGTTGCTTTGGCTTCAGTTGTTGCCTTAGATGTAACTTCCTCTTCTTTTCTTTTCTGTTCAACCATGTCCTCCTTTTTCTTCTGCACTTTTTCCTTTTTCCTTTGTCTCTTGGTCGCTATTGCTTCCTCGACTTCTCTTTGTTTTCTTTGCTCTTCCTCTTTGGCTTATTTTCTCCTTTTGTTTTCTTCAGCTTCAATGGATTTTATTTTTCTTTCTTCTTCTTCTGATGTTGTTGTTGATTTAGAGGTTGAAGATGTGGTCATTGATGCTATTAGTACTATTGCTTCATCAAATTTCCTTTGTTTGTCCTCTTCGACTCTTTCTTCATCTAATATTCTTCCCAATAGGTTTCCCTTTCACTTGAATATGACTTCAAGTTCTGGTGAAACAGTGAATCTCTTGTTATTCCTAGTTTTCTCTAGTGTAGCCCCATCTATGCTTGTGGCTAAGGTAGTGTTTCTTTACCACATTCAAGAAATCACTCCTCTAGAACCTTTCTTCCTTGAAGTGGAATGATTTCAGAATGCCCACTTTGGTCTGGGCCTACTTAACATATTCAAAGGAATATGATCCGACCTAGAGTGGAAAACGAGGCCAAATGACCTTCTTGTCCTTGTAAAGAGTTGTTCCAACTCCGTGAATCACGATCCGATAGGAAATTTCTTGTAATACCAACTTATATAGGATGAATATTGGAAGAAAATGTGGAGCTTTGGTGGGTCTGTATATTATAAAAAAGGTACCATATTTTAGAAGGTACCAATCTACTATATTTCAAACTATCACTTAGGCCTTTTCGGTCATGTATGGCGTAGGTGAATCAAAGATAAGCTAGAGCAATGGTGCTAGGAAGTTTTCAAAAATCTTGTGATATTTTGTTATGTACTTGTTCTCCTAGAGAAACTTGCAATAAATGTGGATTGGAAGGTCGGATGGTTTCCATTCCCATCCCATATTTGGATATTGTAATGGAAAAGAATGAAACACAGAAATAAGACATAAATAGAAAGATACAATAACACTCAATTTATATTAAAGACTGAAATATGCAGAGACTGTAAAAGAAAATACACAGTGGAATGAGATTGCTAGAATGGTGGTATCTTATCTCTAAGAAGAGATGTGACGACTATGTTAATTCATAAGAATATTATTACAATGAGGCTCCAAATGAATTTTTAACATAAATCATAAATGATAACACCCTAAAAATCCAAAACCCTAACCCCATAAGATGAAATTCCAAAAGGTTTGTGAGCCCCAATGGGGGTAGTTGATATGTCAACTTCCCTAGGGAATAACTTTCACATACAATCTGTGTTTGGGTTGCTTGATACCTTGTCAGAAAGGTCTAGCCAAGGAGTACACCTTCCAAATATCCCAATACAAGCCTACAAAATCTATTGGGTGCTTCCATGCCAAAAAAATGTCGTTTAAGGCATCAAAACGTCCTAGGAAGTTTGGGACCCAAAAAAATGTAGAAAAACTGCCAACATGAAATTACATGTTGATCTAGTAGAATAGGTGGATGACTAGTGATGTCCAAATAGATTAGTCCTCCCCCCTTAGGAAGCAATGGAATCCATTGCATTGAGTTCCCCCATCAAATGGGGAAACTTATGTTAAACTTGATGCTTGGTGAGCTACTTGCCTTGGTGCAGTAGTTTCCCTGCTTTGACAACTCAATATAGTTGGATCTTATATTAGTGGGTTCCCTTAACCTATTTTTCCATGATACGATCAATGGCTTCCTATTCCATGTATTTGAGGTTGATCTCTATATTTGTTAGCTGCTTTGCCACCTCTGAGGTGTCTAGTAGTGGTGGAAAATATGGCCAAAGGAGGTCCACATTGAATGTTGGGTGTAATCCAAAGAAGGGGGGAATAATTAAATCAAAATAATTGCAGCCCATAACCTTGGTGATGGTGTAAGTTCCATAGAAAAGCATTCACAACGTTTGATGGGGTCCTTCTAGGCAATTTTTCTGCAAGTATAGCCAAACCTTATCTCCCACCTTAAACTTGTGGGGAACCCAATGTTGGCCATGGCACTACTTGTACTTTGCATTACATTTATGAAAACTATCATGGACCTATTGGAAGATGTGATGAATCCATTCAATGAATTTGGCGGTTTTTTCGACCTCAAATTGAGCATGGGAATATTCTTCCTTTGTGGATGCAAGGGGTGTTGCTACATCAATGGGACCCAATGGTTGAAATCATAGGCCCACCTAAAAAGGGTTGTGGTTGGTCAAGATATGGAAGGATTTATTGTATCTTTTATGGACATAAGGAAGGATCTCATCCCATGTGTGTGGATGCTTGGATTTGTACATGCACAAGAGATGCATGATCATCCTGTTGACGAACTTTGTTTTTCTATCATATTGAGGGTGGAAGGTAGTGGATTTGGTGATCTTGGTGTCAAATTATGACCATATGATTGACCAGAATGTGCTCAAGAATATGTTGTCCCGATCTAATATGATGTTCTATGGTAGTCCAAAGTGTACCCATACATATTCAAAGAATATATTGGCAGTGGTCTCGGCCATGATATTCTTCTTTCAGGTGGTAAGAATGACCATCTTGCAGAATTGATCAACAACCATGAATACACATTAAATGCCATGCTTGGTGGAGGGGAGACATGAAATGTGGTCGATCGAGATGGATTCCTAGGGCCTGTCAAGAGTAGGCAACGGGGTGTACAATCATCTTTTTTTAATGGATATATTGGAAAGGGAACAGGAAGTGTAGGATATGATATACTTACTAACATCTTGTCAAAGCTTCAACCAATAGAAATAATTTTGTAGTACTGCCAATTTCTTTTCCATGCTAAAGTGTCCTGCCACTCAACTATAGTGGGCTTCCAAAATAATCTTTGCATGCTCTCTTGAAGGAACACAAAGATGACCCAGATGGCATAACAGTCCATCCTAAATATGAAAATTGGAAATGGTCGTGATTTTTCCCTATATCTGGTAGGTTGTAGTGAAGTCAGTATCACTTCCATCAAGTTCGGACCACCTGGAGGTCTCATTCCCACAAGAGTTGAGCCCTATGGTTAGTGATTCAACTAGATGTCGACTGAGGTAGTTAACGATGTGATTGATGCTCCCTTTATTATACTTCATGTTGAGGTGAAACTGTTGCAAGTATGTGGGATAATTTTGATGGTGGTCATTCTACAATTTTCCTTGTGTCTGCATGAACTCCAAAGAATTGTGATTCATATGGATGATTGTATCCTTCCTGAGAATTTATTGCTTCCATTATCGGTAGGCTTGCACAATGGAATTCATTTCTTTGACATAGGTGGGGTACTTGCAAACAACATATGAGAGTGTCTTACTATGACATGCCATTGGATGACCTTGTTGAGTGAGAACAACACCAACAACATAATCAAAAGCATATGTCCTAATATCAAATATTTGTTGCAAATTGGGTAAGGCAAGCACTGAGGATCAGCATAAGTGATGTTTTAGATCATTAAAATCTTTATGTTGTGACCTTCCCCACACAACATTGGCTTTGAAACCACCCTTGGTCACTTGGATGAGATCCCATGTGACATGGGAGAACCCCAATATGAATCTATGATAGAAGTTGGCAAGGCCTAAAAAGCTCTAAATCTCGATGAGTGTTGTCAGGTTTGACCAGTTACGAATGACTTCAATCTTGGATGGATCAAAACACACCCCATTCTCATCTATAATGTATCTGAGGTATTGGACCATGTTCATGTCTAAGGAGAATTTCTCTAGGTTAGGATACAACTTCTGATGTCATAGATTATGGAGGACCTATTGAATGTGTTTCAAGTGTTCTGCCCAACTCTTCTTGAAGACAAGGATGCCATCTAGATATAAAACCACAAAGTTATTGGTGAAGGGTTGCCATATTTCATCCATCAACCTCATGAAATGTTTTGGGGCATTCGTCAAGCCAAAGGGCATGACCAACCACTTGAAACTACCTTCTTTAGACTTGAAATCAGTCTTCCATACATTAGTTTGTTCTATGGGGACTTGGTGGTAGTTGGAATTCAGATCAATCTTACTAAATTACTTGGCCTCATTAAGCTATTCGAGAAGGTCATCAATCCATGGAATAGGGTACCAATTCCTGACTGTGATTTTTTTCATATCTACGTAGTCAATATAGATTCGTTAGGTCCCATATTTCTTCTGCACAATAACGATTAGGCTCCCGTGGGGTGAGGAGCTTGGTCGAATGTGCCCTTTATGGAGAAAATCTTGAATATAGAGATTGATTTACTCATTTTCTAGGATTAATCTTCTATACATTGTCCCATTGAGTAATGACATTCCAAGAGTTAGCTCAATTGAATGCTTGACTTGACAGTGCAGAGGCACCCCTATAGGTGAGGTGAATATGACCCATTATTCTTCCACACATTTTTCCACTTGCTTATACTTTGTAGAGGATCCCTGTGCAAAGGGAATGGAAGTGGTCAAGACCTTCCTTTCACTTTGAGATTGAATCATGAAGAGGACAAATTTCCCAGTCTGGTAGGTGACCTTCCTGTACTTCTTAATTGAGACCAAAGAGATTGTGATAGGTGGATCTACCTCTGGGATCTTGTACAATTATATTCCCATTGTAATAATGACACTAAGGTATAGACTCATAGACACCATGAATTTTCCACATATATGGTTTTCCTAAAAGAACATCACAAAATTCAAGTGGGGAAAGATCACATAATATCTCATCCTTGAAGGGCTTGATTCCATAGGCCAGACAACACTATTTACTGACGCATAGATCGCATCCTTGGTTGATCCACTCGATGTTGTACAATTGTGGATGTAGTTTTGTTGACAACTGCAAATGATTCACAACCTCTTCTAAGATAAGGTTCTTTTCTATTTCACTTTCAATAATGAAAAGCAACGGAGCACCTTTCACTGACATCTATAAGTGAAAAAGGTTCTCACCTTCTTCTGGCTCTTCTAGTTCATTTGGATGGATATTGGTGGTAGAGACTATGGCACTAGCTTATGCATCAATGATCTACTTTTCCTTGTCTGGCTCTGAATCAAAGTCGGAGCATGGATCAGAATTTGAGTCTTTATCTCAGCCACCAATGACTACTTCGAGTGACATTCATAGGTGTTGTTCCAGGGGATTTTACAAAATTTTCCCCACTTCCTAGTGTCTTTCTTCATCTTCCCATCACCCTTATTTATTTTTGTCTTAGATTGGTTTTCCATTCTTGCTTTGTCCTTTGTTTTGTGTGTTGGGGCTGCCCTTTCCTGGATTTTGTTTTGATGCATTCGTTGATCCAAACTATGGCTTATTGCTATGCTTAAATTTTTTCTTGATTTTGACAACATATCTATAAATGGCTCCCAACAACGAGATGTCTAGAAACTCCATTTCTATTTGGATGTACCTATGTAATACCCCACGGTATTTTAGAACCATATGGCACTTGAAGTCTCTGATACCTAGCTTGGTGCACAAGGTATGGAAGATATTTGTGAATTGCGAGATTGTTTGGTCCCTCACCTGACAGAGTGTGGTAAATCTCATGTACTAGTCGTTGTAGTTTCCAATAGGGTAATATTGTTCCTTGATGACATCCATAAAAGAGTCCCAAGTGGGATTGGCCCCAAATATTCTAGTCTCCCACCAATGTTTGACATGGGGGACCACCTTAAGGAGTGCAAAGGTGATCTTTTTCCTATTGGAAAAAATGTGGAGAGAGAAATAACCTTCTAGTAGATTTAACTAATTTTCCACAACATTTGCATATATCTAACCTTCAAATATGGGAATATCAAAATTAACTTGTACCTTGAAGGGAATGGCGCCTCCAAAGTGGTCTCTTGAAAAAGATTCATATATTGTTGTCGGAAACCACCGAAGGATTTTGGAAAATTGATACATCATATCATTCCTCTGTTTCATGAGGACTTCCATGAGAAATCGCTTCATAGGATCTACTTCTGCCTTGTCTCTCTATTCCTCCACCATGAGATATTGTCAGGGTCGGTGAGGACGGTCTTCCAAAGGTTCGACAAGTTTGAGTCCTAGTGCCTAATACCTTGACCTCATTTGGTACATGCACAGAGAAATAGATAAAGAGAAAACTGCTATGATACCACTAATTCATATTTTTGAGGGAATGAAATGAAATAAATAAATAAGACAAAAACACAGAGATACAATAATACTCAATTTCTATTAAATATTGAAATATCCAGAGACTGTAAAAGAAAATACAAAGTGGAATGAACTCACTAAAATGGTGGTAGATTATCTCTAAGAAGAGATGTGATGACCGTGCGCATTCACAATAATATTATTACAATGAGGCTCCAAAGGTATTTTTAACATAAAGCATAAATGATAAAACCATAAAAATCCAAAACCCTAACCCCGAAAGATGAAACACAAAAATGTTTGTGGGCCCTGATGGGGGTAGTTGATAAATCAACTTCCCTAGGGCGTAAATTTTCATACGATATTCATTTGGGGCACTCGATACCTCATCAAAAAGGTATAGTCAAGGAGTACTTATTCCAAGCAACCCAATACAAGACTTTGACATCTATTGGGAACCATTAAAAAAAATGTCATTTAAAGATCAAAATGACACCGGAAGTTTGGGACTCAAAAAATTGTATAAAAATACCAAAATGGAAATTGTATGTTGAGCAAGTGGAATAGGTGGGGGAAATACCGATGTCCACTGGATCCCATATGAAAACTAGGAAATTTTCTAGGGATGGTTTTTTTAACCGCTTTGATTGCTTCTTCTAGGGATGATGATAGGATGTCATCCCAATTGGAAGTTGACCTAACATCCGTGATGTAATAAATGAGAGGTGCCCAAGTTATCAAGAATTTCAAAGGATCATGTTCCCCATATAACCTGCATAACATCCTGCAACATGTCGGTGGGCATTCTCAGCAATTTTAATGGTGCTTGCTTGGGTCCTTGATTTCAATGGTTTTGTTGAGTTGTACTGAACCCTTAAATGTCGCTTTGCATTAGGGTGAAATTTTCTAGGGATGGTTTTTTTAACCGCTTTGATTGCTTCTTCTAGGGATGATGATAGGATGTCATCCCAATTGGAAGTTGACCTAACATCCGTGATGTAATAAATGAGAGGTGCCCAAGTTATCAAGAATTTCAAAGGATCATGTTCCCCATATAACCTGCATAACATCACCACAACATATCGGTAAGGCATTCTCAACAATTTAATCAGGTACTTGCTTAAGGTCCTTGATTTCAATGGTTTGTTGGGATTGTACTAGACCTTAAATATATCCTTTGCATTAAGTGGGAATTTATTAATAATATTTTCATCTAATGATAATTCCCCCTTATCCAGGTGGTAGTAGGAATCTATGGTTGATGCTTGGAATGATGATATCGGGTGTTACAGGTGTTCCTTGGCATTGAGAATGTACCTAGTCTCCAATTCCACATGTCTCACTAGCCATGAGATGGCCTCTGTGTATGGGAACATTGTTGTGTGGGTGACCACCTTATACAAATTTTATTTTCTAATTTTTTTGAATACCTTGATGTGAGAAACGTCTTCTTCCCCTTGGGGAAAAATTTGAGTTTTGAACATCTGGTAGACCTCGCCCCATTTTATTAAGGTTTCTTTATCGATGATCCCTTTAGTATTGTCATAAATGTGTCCATATAGGTCTACCTCTTTCTCCTGGTGGCTTCCACTTGCAAAGGATTCTTCCATAAGGGAATTTCTAGAACTCTGTGATTGCTTGCGTGGTGACATATTTGAGTTTTCAAAATCTATTCATCATTATTTCACCAGAATACTAATCATTAGATAAAAACATCAATTGATAACTATTTCACAAGGCAAAGAAGTGAAGCAAGGGAAAGAGTGGCATTTATTTTTACACTTTGCTGATTTCCAAGCCTCCCTAGAAAAATCAAAGGGTTTGTGCTTTGGGTGTCGATACATACATGTATCGGCATGAGAGAGACCATTTATATCAATATGGGGAGGTATGTCGGTGTCTGAAGAGGAAAATAGTGGCGACATTGAAAAACTGCTTCACCAATGTTTTGATAAGTGTTCAAAAGAGGGATTGGTTTCAATGTACCAACCTCGAAGATTCCAACATTGTCGATATGAAGGATTCCTCACTGAAGTTTATCAAAAAAATGATTTCAATATGAAAAGATGGTGTTGGCAGTTATTTGAATAAATTTGTCGATACATGGAATCCTGCATCAACGTCGATCATTCGAACATTGCTGATATGACTTTTGAATGTTAAATTTGACTAAGTATCAATTGAATGTTCAAACATGCGAGTGTATTGGTTGTATAAACTTAATGGGCGTTGATATGATTTGAAGTTGAGTTTTGGTTGAGTATGGACTAATGGAATTACATGGGTTTGGACCTGGTCTTGTCCCATGGAGTTTTTCTCCCACATTTAGGTTTCACAGAGGTTCATGCCAATAGAAGACCAATAGGATGGATTCAAGTTTAATCAACATGATGATGGGGGGACTAGTTAGGTTAGGGATTTTTGGCCATATGTTGAAGGGTTTCGATGAGTTAT
Source organism: Picea sitchensis (assembly GCA_010110895.2). Classification (NCBI taxonomy): domain Eukaryota; kingdom Viridiplantae; phylum Streptophyta; class Pinopsida; order Pinales; family Pinaceae; genus Picea; species Picea sitchensis. The sequence goes on from SNQJ01S0007550.1 coordinate 182,537, forward strand.
GGAGTGGAAATTTCGAGGGGGGGAATTCAGTCCGCAAGGGGAAATAACTAGGGCATGAGTAAAAAAGGAGAAGTTAGGTTGCTGAGGGCTCGGTGGAATTGGGTGTGGAGGATAGTCATGGATAATGGGTTAAAGGCCAACTTTCCCTCCAAGTACCAACCTTATATTCGAAACAATGAAACTGAAATCATCACAAAGACACATGGAACAAATAGAAAGGTTCCTACCCGACGTTAAAAGGTGACATGTGGGTGATAAGTAGGATAAATTTTGAGTGATCCTATCATAGGGAATTCCTTCTCTTGTGTGCTCCTAGTGTAACAGTGAAAACTACAATCCTTTGTGGGATTTACAACCCTTTTTGTTTGCTTTGCACAAAAATCAATATGGAAAAGGTATGTATTGGTGGTGATGAGTGGTTTGGAATCAAGAATTATTTTATGTATTGGTGATCATAATTCAAACCTCACTGGTGGACTGTTGGTGATCAAATAAACCACACTGACACAAAAGATTTAAGTGGAAAAGATTGACACTAGTCAGTCTCCTCCTGTGTCAGTGAAGATAATGTCATCTCTGTCGATATGTAAGGACCGTCCTTTGTTAAAACTTGTGTGGTAAGTCTCATTTATCGGTGATGATGAGTGGGTTGATTTCGACGTATCGGCGAAGAAAATCTCATCTATGCCGACACATAAAGTATAACTCGTTAAAACAAAAAGTATCATGTATGTCATATGATATGGCAAGATGAATGTCGGTGTGTTGATGACCAAGAGTTCATGGTCACTGATAAACACAGTCAAGATAAAAAAATGCTAAGTATTGGCACTTTCTAGTTTAGGCAAAGAAAACACTAACTCGCTGATATTAGCTATATCGGTGAGGAAAATATTAAATCGTTGATATAGCTAGAATCATTGAGTTGAAAGTTAGAAAAAATTTAAGTGACAGGTGGAGAAATCCTAAATGAAGATCATGAGGATGACTTAGCCTCTACAACAAGTCGAGAGATTCTTATGATGTGAAAAGCAGGTTCCCTATTTCCTGGGATAAATTGACTCTTTGAGCATTGAAACAAGAAAAAGGGAAGCGATTGGTGCCTGACACAACAATTTTTGATGCACTGGGTGAAGCCATGAATTTATGAAAAATTATCTAAACACAAGACTTGAAGAACAACAAGACTTACCGTGCATACCTTTGAGGGAGACTGAGAAGGTCCCACAAGTTTCAAAGTATATAATTCAATGAGACAAATTTGAATAAGGTAGGATAGAGATTATGGCCATGCCTAGAGATGGTTGATCACAATAGTACCCCTTTTTAAAGGTGGACCATCTTGGGGAGGAAAGTGAAGTGTTGCAAGGTAATGATGCATCAAGAATGCTAAAAATACAAGTTGATTACACATTTATATGGTGTTGATCCGCTACCAGCGAGTGTCCATAGCCCCGACGGAATCACCTTGGTGTCACAATCCTTGCTCTATTTCCAACGATTTCCCATAACCTTGGAAAATATACTTTCATTTCTCACATGAGTTTGAATTCCCTTCCCTGATCCTTTACCTTTTTGAGATTATTTTCTCTTGATTTCCAGAGAGAGGTGGATGGGGGGATTCCAATTTTTTTTAAATGTGTGTAGGACGACACCTATGAATGTGAGATATTCCAACGTGATTATAGATTATGTATCTCCTGGAGAAACATGCCTTGAGTACTAAAGGTGCCTCTCTAAAATTGGTCTTATTCTATTAATTTCACACAAGCACATAACCTACTCTTGGGTATGACAACCAACTTAATCTCACAATATTTTAAGAGTGTAAGACTAATCCACTACTTAACCATGTTCCTCTATTGAATCTAACCTGGAGTCATGCACAATAATGATGGAAAACTTATAAAGTTGTGTCTAGAAGAAAAATGAAGGTTTTTAGGCTTTTAGTGCCAATGTTCCATATGAGGAGTAATATTCAGATTCATGACACCAAGTTTTATGGGAAGTCTAAAGAAATAATCCTGAGAGAGGGAGAAAGGGAAATCTAACCAGAAAAGACAAAGGTAATGAAAATGAAATGTAAAATGGGAAGCAAGCATGTGTACATTGAAA
>SNQJ01S0007550.1:184701-195240 GCA_010110895.2 Picea sitchensis
CTCCTTATTTATTTACAAGAGAGTTACTTTAGAAGGCTAGATGACATAGTGTTTGAGAATATGACCATTAATAGGGAGGAGATCCACCTCCCCTTTGAGGTTTTGTAATGTGTAAGTTTGTAGTCCAACATTTTCCTTAATGGTGAAAGGGCCCAACCACAATTGCTGAAACTTAGAGTGTTTCCCTTTGTCTTCATCTGGATTGTCCCATTTGAGAACTAGGTCGCCAACCTGAAAGTCCTTTTCACCAACATATTTCTTATTGAACCATCATTTTATGGTATGTTGGTGAGCCTCAAATTTCATTTTGGCTCTCACTTGGTCTTCTTCTAGTTTTACCAAGGTGTTTATATGTTTTTGGATGGTAGGGAATTCCCTCCCACGTGACTATTGAGTGAGATAAAGGGAAGGTAGATAGATATTTGAAGCGAGGATGGATTCCTTCTCATAAATGAGAAAGTATGGGGAGGTCCCTATATATTCTTTTGAGTTACCTAGTCTACCTAGAGAGCATTAGGTAGATCATTGTGGTAATTTCTCTTTTGGTTGAATACAATTCGCTTTAGGATACAAATTAGATTCTTATTAGTGGATTTAGTAGGGCCATTTCCTTGGGGGTAATAGTTAGCTGCATATTTTATAAGTATTCTCTTTTCCAAAGAAAACTTGGTTAATTTCAATGATGATAAATAAGTATCATTATCAAACACAAGAGTAGTGGGTACTCCAAACCTGGTAATAATGTGACTTTCCAAAAAAATAATCACCACTTCTTAATTTACCTTAGTTAGTGGTATGGCCTCTATTGAACGTGTGAAATAATCAATGGAGGTGAGAATATAGCTATGTTGTCTATATGAATGAGGGTTGATCTCACCAATGATATCTAGCCCCCACTACTCAAAAGGTTCTTCAAAAACAACAGGTTGGAGTGGAACAATGTAACGAACATAATAATAATAATAATAATAATAATAATAATTTAATTAGATAAATAACCAAGAGGCACATACATATTCATCAAGAGGCGCATACCTCTTCACTCATGACTAGTCAATGCAATAAGTAAACCGTCACAAGGGTGAATGCAATATCATCTTTAAGTATATATATATATATATATATTATAAAATAAAAAATGGAAGGAAGTAGAAAAAAAACGAGTCACATGAAGAAATTAACAGTAAAAGAGAAATAAAAAAACGTGAAATATCATCTCAGTGAAGTTGATAAGAGTCGGGAGGAATTCAATGAAGTACAAAAATTACTATTGGAAAAGATCAATACATTATTACAAAAAGAATACCAAATTGACACATTAATAAATACATCAGAGGAGAGATGGAATATTTATTTAAGAATGAGTGGTAATGGCAAGGATGCTTAATGAACATATCGTGGGAATTAAGCAATTAATCGAATGAGTGGTTTAATTATTCGTAAAACCCTTAGACCTTCAAAGACCATCACAAAGTTCGGGATCACAAAATTTGAAGGACCGGGAACACCAGCAAATACTAGAGACAATTTTTTCAATAACTACGCATACATTTCAAAATAGAGATTACCAGAAGTTTAAAAAGGAGTTACCAAAATATGATGGAAAGGAACATAGAGGAGTTGTTGTTTGGATTAACAAAATGGATGGTGTTTTTGAATCTAACCCCCCGCTAGGAAAAATATAAAAAATAATGACATCCTCCAACAATTTAGAAGGAGAATCTTAGGATTGGTACCTATGGTGGTCCAGAAAATGCAACGCTCATTCCTTCCATTGGAAAAACTTCATAGCTTCCCTACTAAAAAGGTTCCATGATGAAGAGGATGATGACCTATATGACAAGTTCGTGCATCTTAAACAGAAGGGAAATGTAAATGACTATACACATGAGTGGGAGCTGCTGGAAACAAGGCAAAGTGGATTCACTGATGAACAATTACTAAAAGTGTATATTTGTGGATTAAAGGATTACATATGTAGAGAAATTAAACTATAGAATCCTAAAACTATTGAATATTCTAGACACGCAAAAAGACTAATTGAAAAAAAAAAAGATAAGTTCAATAAGCCATCATTCACAGGTCCAAAAGCATCAAACGAATATTAAAATGAAAAAACAAATAGGTACTCTACATACAAGTCTAACCTAGATAAGAAATGGGTGAACAAATGTAGATATTGTGGCGACAATTGGGTTCCAAGGCACATATGCGATAACAAAAAATTATATACTTGCAAAGAAGAGAAGGAATTAGACTCATTCAATAGTGAATCAAAGAGAGAAAATAGGAAGAAAAAAAATTGTCATAAGTGCGGGGAAAATTGGACACCGGGACACAGATGTGAGGACAAGTCATTACGAAACTTTATAATAGTGGATTGGAAGCAAGTAGAATTCCCAAAAATAGAGGATGAAATCACTATAGCATACAATGCAGATTCTAACCATGATGAAATACTGCAAAAAGCATCACTAGCTTCAATCTCATGTGTCTAAAAAAATCAAAATGAAGAAAACAAACTTCAAAGAGAGATAATTACTCCAAAATATATTCCATCGCATCTTATAAAGGATAAGATCCAACCTCCAAGAAAAGAAGAAATAAAACCTACAATTCCACTCACAACTATGACAGAAAAACCACAACCTAAGACCCTAAAACTTAACGGAGTCATAAAAGATAGAAATTTAACAATACTTGTATATTCTGGTAGTACTCATAACTATATAGACATTGATGTCACAAAAAACCTGAATTTTTTCATCTACCCCACTAGGGACCTCACCGTTAAGGTTGATAATAGAAAAAGGGTCAAATAAGTTGGAACATGTCATAAAATATCAATTCAAATACAAGAACTAGAACTATAAACATGATTCTATGCTCTACCACTTGAAGGAATGGATATGGTGCTAGGTGAAGAATGGTTGATATAGTTGGGGAGTTATGCCACAAACCTTGAAGAACAATTCATGGAATTTAATTGGCAAGGTCAACACTATAAACTATATGGTTTCAAAGGGTCTACTGTTAAGAAGAATCAATTACCACCAACACGTAAAAAAATCATTTCACTACAGAAACATGCTTTGCTAGAGAGAATCCTATTTTACTACGCTTTGAGGAAAAAACATTCCTTAAGAGGATGGAAATGTAATAATAATAATAATAATAATTTAATTAGATAAATAACCAATAGGCACGTACCTCTTCATCAAGAGGCATGTACCTCTTCACTCATGACCAGTTAATGCTATAAGTAAATCGTCATGAGGGTGAATGTAATATCATCTTCTATCATATATTCGTTTTATCAATTAATTACCAATTCATAAATATTTTGTCTATCAATAAAATAATGAGCTTATTCATTACAAACAACATGCCTTCTTTCTCTCCCAACTGATTTGTGGAAAAAATCACAATTGCGAGAGTAAGCATGAGCATCTTTAAACACCATAAACCAATAATATCCATCTGTTAGGATATTGTGAGTTGTAGTTACTCCTGTGAAATTCCCTCTGGCTGGTCCGTCATGATTCACATGGATGATTTTAGGGGATAAATTTCGCTCATGGGATAATTTTCCATGGTTTTTCCAAAAACAAGATTTACTATTTTAAAAATGATTCGCCCAAATTCTATAGGATAAAATTATTTTACCTTAAAAATTGCCAAAATTATATAAAAACTATATAAAATCCTTAGAAATTTAAATATTTTTACAAAAATATCGCCAAACATTTATAGTTGGCATATGAAGGATTAATAAGATTCACTAAGGTTTCTACATTTCAAAATAAATTTCCATCCTTAAAATCATCCCTGGTCATGAAGCTCCTTGAGGACTCTATTAACATCTTATTTTGCGAGGAATCAGAGGAGAACTCTGTCATAACTCCTTTTGAAAATGATACTGTGGACTAGATGGTATTGTGCATATTTTCATCTCAGTGACCTCGTCTACTTAGCATTAAGGTGATTGGGGGTGGTGCCATGTTGAATATATTGTTTGAGTTCATTGTACCACGATTCTCAAGTGATGGTACATAAGGAGGTTGCTATGCGTATAGTACCAATTATTCTTTCCAACCTTTTTCCTTCTGATCTTCACAATCCATGGCCTTAGTTGCTAATTTTCTTAGGCCTTGAACTTTGACTATAGTTGTTGGCTTAAATTCCAAGTCATATTCCTGTAAAGAAACCATCCAGTTTCCTTGTCTTACACCCAACACCTTCTGCACAAAGAGGGACCTGATTGTTGGGTGAAGGACGATCAACTTGGTGTGATTCTTTAGAATCTAAGGCCTTATATGCTTGTTGGATTTGTGAATAATAAAAAATTTCTTGTACATCAATGGATAGTTCAATTCAACACCTTGGAGTACCATGCTCATGAAAGCTATGGGACATTCATTCCCTTGTTGATACTTTTGGGTGAGCACTACTACAAGAGAATGATCCAAAATAAATGTGTTCAACAATACATATTTGGAGAAATCTAGACTCTGAAGTGCAAGGGAAGCCACTATGGAGCCTTAAATTTCTCAAAAGCTTCCTTCTCAAAGTTATCCATTTGAAGTGAGCACCCTTCTTAATCATCTATTGAATGGGTTTAACTATTTCTACAAAGTCAGATATGAATCTTCTTACACAATTTATCTTCCTGAAAAATGACTACATAGACTTCTTCTTGTTTAGAAATGGGATTTGCATGATGGATTTAGTGTGTTTTGGATCAACGGAGATCCCATCCTTAGAAATTATGTTGTCCAATAGTTCACCTTCTAAAACAATGAAGACTCTTTTCTTAGAATTTAGAGAGATGTCGTACTTCCTACATATTTCATAAATTTGTTTCAAGTAGTCTATGTGATCATCTATCTTCTTTGAATATATCGTAACATCATCAAGGTATATCACCACGTTGTGATCGGCCAGACCTTTAAATTCCATGTTCATTTCCCTTTTGAAATTTGTGGTTGCATTAATCAAGCCAAAAGGAATTCTTCGATACACAAATTTTCCCCACTTGGTTCTAACGATGGTCTTCAATCAGTCTGGTTTTGGCACGAGAATCTGACTATATCCAAAAAAATCATCTATAAGAGAAAACATCTAAGAACCAATGAACCATAGATGATTTACAATATCAGGTCCATCAGGGGAGCCGGGTAGTTATCTTTGTTAGAGGATTGGTTTAGATTTCTAAAATCTACACACAACCTGATCTTCCTTGACTTATTTCTAACAACTACCATATTTGATACCTAGGTAAAATGTCATACTTTGAATATAATCCAGGAATCTAGTAATTTCTATAGCTCCTTTTGGATCAGGGGCTCAAGAGTGGGATGTATCTTCCTGAATTTCTACTGAAACGGTTTGACACCCTCTTTTATGGGAATGGTGTGTTGAATGATGTAATAGTCATACATTTTTATATCTTCATTGGTCAATGCAAATACATATTGATAATTCTTAAACAACTGCATGAAGGTATGTTTTTTGGCCTCCGAACAATGAGTTCCTAAGTTGATAAATTTGGGTTGTTAGAGAGTGTCTATGTTCACCAAAGAATGCATCATGGTTTAGTTGTTTGTATTTGGAATCATAGTTTTTCTGAACCTGGACTACAAATCAAACAAATTTTTGAGAGACAATACATTCCTTGTGATGCAGTTAGCCTTGATCTTATTTTCTTCATCCCAATAATATTGTATATTTTACTAGTGTATCTCGTCATCTATCACTGAATCATGGAATACGTCAGTGTTGGTTAGGAAATCTGTTAGTTGAGAGTCATCATTAAACACCCTCTAGTTGGTGACATTTTTAGGTATGGAAGGCCTGAAAATAATTCCAATAGTAAAACCATTATTCATGGGTGTGAATCTAGATGATGTGTTAGCTAAAGTATCATTAGTATCATTTTGAGAACGAGGTATGGTAGTAATTTTAAAGGCATCAATTTTTTTTATTAAGTTCCATACCTCATGCTGGTAACTTTTGAGATGGGGAGACAAAAAGTGCATAATATTCCTCACTTGCCTAACAATTATTTCCAAATCACCAAAAACTTGTAGGCATTTTACCTTGATATCAATAGCCTTTTTGAGGCCTTGTACCAGGGCTTTGTATTCAACAGTGTTATTCGTGCATTTGAGCTCTAGACGATAGGATATAAGAGTTTTAAATTTTTCAGGGTCAATGAGTATACAACCTACCTGGACTCCTTCTTGTGATCTGGAGCCATCAAAGAAAAAATTCCAAATATTAGTACCTAAAATTGATTTAGTAAAAAATAAACTATCTAATTCTACTATATTATAGTCATTAGCTTCAATTCAAGTGCAATGAAGGAGTTTCGACTATTTTTTTCTGAATGGAGCGAAGATGTCGCACTACATAGAAAGCATGGTCAACCTCTTAGAAACAATTTCCCAATGCATTATGAGCGAAACATATAGGTTTGTCCTTACCTTCAAGCTCAATTAATATGTGTTTCATGTGGGATTTTTTGTCCTCTGATTTGGTTAATTCTTCCCTTGTATGGAAGCCAAAAGTGAGTCCAGTTCGTGGAGAAATAGCCTTGTAGTTTTGCAAATCAATCCCTACTCCGCAATAAACCATAAGCTTTTGGAATATCGACTACAATAATATAAATAACCTGATGAACCCTAAGGTCAAAATCCGGTCTAATCATTACGTCTTTGAGTTCACCTATTAATTTGACATCTGATCTATCTAACTGTATGATCCTAGTAGTGCTCTTTTCGAGGAAATCATTTATCTTTTGAAAAAACAAGTGTGGCATCACATTCGAGGAAGCACCAAAGTCTAATAAGTAGTAGTGCACAATGAAATTGAAAATTGTTCGACAACACAAGTATTCCAATAGAGGAAGAACACCTTCAGTAACCACTCACATAACCAGATCAAATATCAACACACCGATGTTTTCATGTGGTAAAACCCCTACGGGGAAACATCCATGGCCCCAACCAACGCGACCACTTGGAGTAGTTTATTAATGAAAAGAAAAAGATTACAGAGAGATTTTACAAGAGAGTTTCTCACAATCGATCATTGGCAAATGACCCTCCATGCTCTTTAAATAAAGATCATGGACCAATCAGGGGTTAAGCCACAAATCAATGTCCATTAAGATCAAGGAGAGTATGAATCGTTGGATCACTCTATGTCAGGAACATATCGTGTAACCATAGATTTCCTAACTACAAATGCATACTAATGTATACTAAAGAAACACACTAGAAAACACACTTTTACCTAATGACACAATAGACCAAGTAGATCTTAACTAACTCCTAAGTGTCTAAATATCCTTACACCCCCCCTTAAGAACAACTTGGGATAAGATTGAATGATTTACAATAGTGACACAATAGGAGAAGGAAGGAGGCATTAGAGCCTATCTCCCCTTAATGACAACTTCCTGAACTCCTAACATAGATCGAAGTTTGGAAAACTTCACTTCTGTAAGAGACTTTGTGAAAATGTCTGCAACTTGATCTTCTACAGGGAAAAAGAGCACTTCAATAACTTGATCATGAATGAGATTTCTGATGAAGTGCATGTGTAGATCGATGTGTTTGCTACGTTGATGTTGAACTGGGTCTTTGGTGAACTTTATGGCACTCTGATTGTCACACCAAAGGCTGGTTGGATGATGGTGCTAGAATCCAAAATCTAAAAGGATCTGTCGAAGCCACAGGGCTTCCTGACTTGCATTTACCGCTGCTCAATACTCTGCTTCTGCTGAAGAAAGTGAAATAGCCTATTGTTTCTTACAGTCCCAAGTGACAGGTCCTGAACCAAGGCTGAAAACATAACCTGCAGTAGAATTCCGATCATCAGGGTCGCCGGCCCAATCTGAATCAGTGAAACCAACCAATAAAGGAGTCCCCCCTGAACTGTAATGTATCCTGAACTAAATTGTACCATGAACATAGAGAAGTATAATTTTAGCTTCTTTCTAATGGATTTCATGGGGATTTTTCATATACTGAGAAATAAGACCAACAACAAAGGAAAGATCAAGACAGGTATGAGTCAAGTATAAGAGGCTACCAACTAATTGATGGTACACGGTGGCATCAACTTTAGGAGAAGTACAAGTGGCAATAAGCTTGACTCGAGACCAAAAGGGAGAAGGGGTGGGTTTACAATTGTCCATGTGAAAGCGATGAAGAAGGTCACAAGCATACTTAGACTGGGATAGAAAATTTCCTTCATTGGTTTGAAAAACTTGGAGACCAAGGAAATAGTGCAAAATGCCTAAGTCTGTCATTTCAAATTTCTTCTTAAGGCTGGTTTTCACATGGTTTAAAAGTTTTGAGTCACTACCAGTAAGGATAAGGTCATCAACAAAAAGGACAAGGATTATGAGATGGCTTCCTACTTTCTTGGTATAGACATTAATATCATAATGGCATCTAGAGAATCCAATGGCAATAATAAAGGTGTCCATTTTGGCATACCAACCTCAGGGAGCTTGCTTGAGACCATAAAGAGATTTCTTAGGGAGAAAAAAAAGGCTAGAGTCATTCTGGACATAGTCAGGAGGTTGTTCCACGTATATTTCTTCTTGCAAATATCCATGCAATAAGGGGGATTTAACATCCATCTGATGGACCTCCCATTTATGTGAGGCAGCAAGGGAAAGAACAAGGAATATGGAATTAATTTTGGCTATAGAGGAAAAGGTTTCATGATAGTCAATTCCTTCAACTTGGGAAAATCCTTTGGCAACTAAAAGAGACTTGTGTCTTTCAACACTTCCATCTAATGCAAACTTAGTTATGTAGACCCATTTACATCTGACAAGTTTTCTTCCTTTTGGAAGAGGTACAAGATCCCAAGTATCGTTGTCCATTAAATAAAAATTCTCTTCATTCATTGTTGTATCCCAAACGGGATGACTTGAAGCTTCTGCAAATGTATCTGGATCATGAGTTTCTGAAACTTGAGCCAAAAGAGAAGAGGCTCGCTAGAACTGTGAAGGTGCCTGACGTTGATCTGAAGGATCACTGACAAGATCACCAATTGTTTCTCGTGTTGAACGAACCCATCTAGGAAGCGGTGGAGCTGGTGCTGGTTCAGGTTCAAAGGACTCATCTAGAGGAGGGTGAGCAGGTAGAGGTGGATTTTCATCCTCACTTTCATCATCTGAAGAAGAAACCAGATCATAAGAAGGCACAAATGCCAAATATGGCTCGTAGGCCGAAGAAGGCACAACCGTCGAATTAGGCTCGCAGGCCAAAGAAGGCACAAACACCGAATTAGGCTCGCAAGCCAAGATATTTTCATCAAATTTAACATCTCTTCTAATAATATTTTCATTACAATGTGATTGAATAAGTGTGTAACCTTTGACATCTTTAGAATAACTAACACATATACACTTCTCACTTTTAGGCTGCAATGCTTTCCTTTTCTCATCAGGAATGTGAGCCCATGCTATACTGCCAAATAAACGGATGTGACTTACATCTGGTTTAATTTTATTCCAAGCTTATTCTGGTGTTATATTTTTAAGAGCCTTTGTGGGAGTGAGATTTATTGTGTAATTTGCATAGTTGATGGCTTCCGCCCAATACTTTAGACTTAATCCCTTAGATTGGATCATACAATTAGCCATTTCTTTTAATGTGTGGTTCTTTCTCCTAGCAACACCATTTTGTTGTGGTGTGTATGGAACAGTGTGTTGCATTTGGATTCCCTTTGTAGTGCAGTAATTTGTAAAATTATTGTTCACATATTCACCTCCATTATCTGTTCTTGACCTTTGAATTTGATGTCCAGATTGCTTTTCTACAAGGGCCTTGTAGGCTAAAAATTTGTCAAAAACTTCTCTCTTAAGTTTTAAGAAGTAAACCCAAGTATGTCTGGAAAAGTCATCAATGAAAGTTAAGAAATACTTTCACCCAGAAAAAGAAGGATAAGAAAGTGGATCACACAAATCACTGTGAACAAGCTGCAAAGGACCCGAGGTGTGCCAAGAGGCACTTTTTTCAAAACTGTCTTGATGATGTTTTCCGAGAACACAACTGGCACAAACACCATCTCTGCATGAAACAAGAGGAAGACCAGTCACCATCTGTTGATTACATAGTTGTTGCAATGAGAGATAATTTAGATAACCAAACCGCTCATGCCAAAGTTTGCTCAAGTCATCACTATGAGCAAGAAAAATTGATGAAAAATATGATGACCCAAAGTTGTCAAAATTGTACAACCTGGTAATATCATCAGCAATTCCAGTTGCAAGAATATGATTAGGATCTTTTAGATCCTTGATTACAATTTGGTGAGGTGAAAACTCTACGGTTTTACCTTTACCTGAATGAGTGATTTGATATACTGATAGAAGGTTACAAAAAATACTTGGAACACATAATACATCATTGAAATGGCCATTTTCTACTTGTACTATTCCAGATCCTTCAACACTAAGAGATCTATCATCACCAACAAATATTTTCTTGGTGTTACATTCATTTAGAGTAGAAA
>SNQJ01S0007550.1:195263-216344 GCA_010110895.2 Picea sitchensis
TCTATCCTTAGCCATATGATAAGATGCTCCAGAATCAATAAGCCACTTATCAGAAGTAGAAGTAGAAGGTGTATTGAAGGAGAAACTAGAAGCAGAAAGTGCATGCCCATGAGAAGAAGAAGAAGCGGTAGGATCAATAATGATGTTGTGCTTCTTCATCGCTGCTTCTAAAGCTGCCATCTTCTTGAAAAATTTGGACTCATCGTGACCATCGTTATCACAAAAGTTGCAATGTCTGTCAGTCTTCTTATTTTTATATTTTTCTCCTTTGTCTCCATTCAGTACAAAAGCTGTCTAAGTGGGTTTGGGACCCTTATATTGCTTGTTGTTGTGGCGAGGATGTTGCTTCTTTGGAGTCTTGGGTTTATCTTTCTGCTAAGCAACTAAGGCTTTGTTGGATGTACCTTCAGTGTTGATCACTCCAAGTTGTACAAGCTTATCTTCCTCTCTAATCAAAGCAACACAAAAGGACTCAAGAGTGGGTTTTTCATAAGCTCTCCCTAGAGCCTCTCTCATGGCATAAAAGGTAGATACAAACACAGAATATGCACTACCTAGCTTAGAAATAATAAGATAGATGCAATGCTCTTCCTCCTTTTTTAGCTTACATTCTTCACATAAAATTCTGAGTGTTTTAAACCTAGATAGATAGTCTCCAAGGAAATAAAAATCACTTGGAATCAAGGTCAATACTTTATTTTCTAACTGTTGTGCTCTAATACTATTGAGTTTACCAAACACAGATTGAATCTTGTTCCAAGCTTCTTCGGGGTCATCAATTTCTTGGAGGTGGTATCTTAAATCAGGAGAGATGGACATTTTGATTAGTCCATGTGCTTCATCACTCCTATTAGCCCATTTGGATTTATTATCATCATCAATGGGTTATTTTTCATTTCCCAAGGTAATCCAGTACAAGCCTTTACTTCTTAATAAATCTTCCATATGAGATTTCCATTGGAAGTAGTTGTTGTTGGTAAGCAAGACATTACTTGTTGAATCCATATTAAATATGAAGATAATGTGGATTTAAAAATTGAAACTGATGATCTGGATGGAAAGATCTCGAAAATTTATGCGGTTTTCAAAAAAAGGGCACTAAAAATGGACTTTTGATGTGAGAGTTATGCCCTTTAAAAAAAAAGCATAAACGATAGCCAACTGACCACATGATAGTGTAAGTTGTTTTATGAAGTGAGCCACTTTTATAAAGAGAAGTGGGGATCACTTTTACAATGAAGTTACTTTATAATAGAAAAGTTGCATGCAAAATAAATAACTCTAAAATAAAATATTAAAGTTACTTACAGTGATTCACTTTTATACTTGAAGTGAAATATACTTTACAATTTTAGCATGAACTTTTTCAAAAAAATAACAAAAGAGAGACTTGAACTCAAGACCTCTTACTTAATAAGGCAAGTTTTAACCAAATGGTCTAGAAAAACATATTGTAATGTCAGAAGGAGGATTGAGGGTGTTGTTGTGGAAGACGGCCTTGGAGAGTGTGCTAAAAAAAAATATTTTCACACAAGAAAAAATTTCGCTTCTCGATAACAAGGGTTAGATCTTGGTTAGCTTACCCGGAAGATGCACCTTTTCCTATCTGTTTCTGATTTTCCGAGATCGCACAGAGCGCGGGGAAAAGAGCATACGTAGATCTAAAAGAGTAGCAATCCAGAAAAAAAAAAATACAAATCGAAATAAAACCAAAATAAAACTTTGCAGAAATTTTAAAAATGCGTATTCAGGCTTTATACCTCCAGATCTCATTGTAGTGGTCGTATCTTGGGAAAATAGAAACCTTTTCGAGTGAAATGAAAAGTGTTCCTAAATAAAATGAGTCCTCCGGACGCAATGAAATAATCCTCTCAGCCCAAAAATGTATAGAAATGTCAGAAAATGGAGATGAGGCAACTCGACTTCACGATCTTGATCTACAACAGGAGCGGGTCTTCAAACAGGCTCTGATATCATGTTAAAAAACATAGGTATTCCAACAGAGGATGATCACCTTCACTGACCACTCACATAACCAAATCAAAGATCAACACACCGATATTTTCATGTGGTAAAACCCCTATGGGGAAACATCCACGACCCCAACCAACATGGCCACTTGGAGCAGTTTATTAATGCAAAGAAAAAGATTACAAAGAGATTTTACAAGAGAGTTTCTCACAATCGATCATTGACAAATGAACCTCCATGCTCTTTAAATAGATATCATGGACCAATTGGGTGTTAATCCACAGATCAATGGTTGTTAAGATCGAGGAGAGTATGAACCGTCAGATCACTCTGTGTCGGGAACATATCGTGACCGTCGGATTTCCTAACTACAAATGCATACTAAAGAAACACACTAGAAAACACACTTTTACCTAATGACACAATAGACCAAGTAGATTTTAACTAACTCCTAAGTGTCTAAATATCCTAACAAAAATTTTAAGTGTGAGGAGGAAAGGTGGGACCTAGGATCTAGAGTGAGACTCTATACTAGCTGCATTTACAATAGACTTTGTTTCATATTTCTATTTTGTTTTCATTTCGACAGCTTTGGGAGTGTTTTCTTCTACAATAATAGTATTTTTCTGAGGATTAATAGACTTGATTATGTCAATACTAAGATCTCATTGTTGAGAAAGTGCACATATATCATACAGGGAGATATTGACTTTGGTTTTCTTCAGATCCTCGATGACATTATATTCCAAGGCATGTGTTTCAGATATGTTCAGGGATTTATTTGCTTGTGAAGTGATATGATTACTTTTGGTATGTGCATGCTTTTTTTTCTTCTAAGAAGTCGTGGGAGGACTTATTTTCCTAGGGGCAGGAAAAATGCTTGAAGGTAAATCAATGCTAGATACTTCCCCTTCGCAACACAATTTATAGTCTTTTGGAGCATCTTTTGGAATCTAGGTATCTCCTACAAAAATCTCTTCGACATTTTCATCATCCAAATATAAACACCTGTCCCATAAAAACATGGTTGATTCCTCTGTTGTGTCCTTGTCCTCAGTGTTCTCTTCTTTTTTTAGTTCTTTGGTTTGGTCATCAACCACTTCCTACTAATCTAACAGTCGGTTGATGAGCATGGTCATCTAATTAATCCATTGAGGGAAGGTTTTTTCAGAATGGTTAATTTGGTGATATGAACATAAGTTGTCCATGCTGAAATCATCCAGATTTAATGTAAGAGTATGGGTCTCTGGTGGTTTAGGTGGGTTTCCATTCTTTTTGAATAATGGGTGAAAAGGTTTATGCTTGGAAGATCCTTCACCAACATTTTTCTTGAGGTCCACTACTTCATTGGATAGTTTTTTAACCAGCTTGACTACATTGTCTAAGTCTTTACGATATTTCTCTTGAGGTCCATTATTTTTCAGGAGGTTTTTTCAGGAGTAAAGGTTTCTTCCTAGATATTTTAGTTTACTCGACTCTAGGTTGGCTTACCAAAGAGATAATCTCTTTCTCAACCTCCTTGGATTCTTCGAAATTCTGGGCCAAAGTAACTTTTCCATCTCACTTAACGAACATGTCTATGGATGGTTGTAAGAATCCTTGTTCTCAAAAGTGTAATGGAAGAGCCTAGATACCACATATTCATGGCATACATCAAGGAGACAAATGGATAAATATAATTTATTGATGAGATATTCCAAGGAACAAGCTTTTTCCGAGTCAAACTTTGGAAGAAGTCTTTCTGGACTTTTGGGAAATTCATGCATAAGCCCGAGTAAGTTTATATCTCCTTGAGACATCCATGTTGGGATTTCATTTTGATTGTGAGCCATGTTGTCATAAGAATCAAATCCAGAGTGTTCACCATTAGAGTGTTGTATGGAATCGAGAGGAGTAGGATGTATCTAGTCCAAAGGTAGAGGTATTTCTTGTAAAGAAACCTCAACCAAATCCTTGATAGAGTCAACAAGAACATTAGAATGATTCAAAGGCTTGTTGACGTGTGTAACTCTCCTCCTAGGTAATGTTGAATATACGAGAAAGAAACCAAGTAACTTGGGTGAATGAATGGGTAATGCACTGATTTTCAACAAACTCCACATTAGGAACAACATACCAAGACTTGAGGTTGGTTTATGGGATGCCAATAACACTTTCAAATGTAAGGTTGGAACATGTGAAGGTAATTTCCTTATCAGAAAGGATATGTGGTATTATTTGTTTGATAGGAATGTTATTAGAGGACTGATTGAGCAATCGTTGAAAAATATCATTATCGATAAAATTCAGGCCCTCCTTCTATCACCAATTATGTTAACACGGGAAAAATTCCCTTCAACAAATAAGGATACTCCCCGGTACATGGCCCTAATTAGACTATGCACCGTTTGGTTTAGTAAACCCATCATGATTTTGGCCCGAGTGTCGTTACTAGGTTGGGGGGGTGATTGAATGGTTATGAATGCATTGGAGAATGTCGATGCAACTAATTACTTGCAAAAATAAAATAAAATATATCCTATCCTAGATAGGAGTGACTACAATAACTAATGAGAAACTAGAAATGCCACTAAACCCTGCAAAGACTTCTTTCATATATCTATTAGGAAGTGGAAAAGTTAGATAATGTTGCAATACTAACATGGGGGTGAATCAATATGATCAATTTTACCACTTTTAACCACAATTTATAAAATTCAACTTTATCAGCAATATATCATCAATATATCATGAGCATATAAAAATAAGCAACAACACATCAAGTACACAGTACACCATAATATATGTGGAAAACTAAATGGGAGAAAACCACAAAATGATTTCTTATATATCAAATAATACATTCATTGGAAGCACCAACTTCCCAATTCTCCAGCACCAACTGGAAAGAGGCACCAACCCCTTGATTTACAGGCACCAACCTAAAGGAAGCTACAACTCCTTGAATTCTATGAATCCAACCAGAAGGAGGCTGCAACCCCCTGATTCTTAGGCTCCAACCTAAATGAATCTCTAACTCCCTATGTTCTCCAGCACTGAACGGAAGGAGGCTACAACCCCCTTTCCTTTATCTATCCTGCCACCCTAAAGTATAAGTGTATACCAATTGTCACTACCACAATTACTGCCACTGTCACTATCACTTCCATTATCACATCAACCTGTAACCTATCAACCTATCACTGTATCCAACATGTCACTGTCAACCTATCACTATATCCAACCTGTCATTGTATCCAACCTGTCACATCAACCTGTCTCTGATCAATTGGTCGAACCTATCACTGTCACCGATACTCAACCAGATGATCTCACATAGATCATATACCAAGGAAAACTCTCAACTAGATGTCCACCATCACCAACACATGCCTCTACCAAGCATGTACCAAGATCACCAACATACCATCACAAGATATGTGTCTCAACCATATACCAAAGCATGTACCAAATCATCAACATGTACCATATTAAGTATCAACCATGTACATAAAAAATGTACATCAACACCTGTACCATACCATGTAACAACAACGTATCTCAACCATATACCATATCACGTGTCAATCATGTACCATATCTTGTATCAATAATGCATCAATCCTGTACCATATCATCAACCATTTACCATATACCATGTACCATGAAATGTGCCTCTAACAATGAACCATAACATCCATATACCAAGTACCAAGAGTATGTCTCAAGCATGTATTAATATCACCCCAACCCCATGAAACCATGTACTATGTATCACAAGGGCCTCAAAGACATGCCTTAAGCATGTGCCATACCATCCAAGATATAAGCTTCAAACAAACAAATAAAAAACATACCTTTACTCATGAAGAAGACTTGAAGCATACCATCACAGACCAATAGAACAACCTGTACAAATCATCTTCAGAAAATGAGAGATGACATCTTATTCAAGGGATTTTCACATATCCATGACCTGTCCTTGCTGCAACTCATGGATGTCTGTGCCCTTCATGTTGCAACTCCAAGTGTCCACGCCCTTCTTGTTGCAACTCTGGATGTCCACGCCCTTCTTGTTGCAACTTTGGATGTCCGCACCCTTCTTGCTACAACTCCAGATGTCCGTTCCCTTCTTTGTTGCAACTCTGTATGTCTGTGTTGTTCTTTTCTAAAACTTCAGATGCCTGTACCCTTCTTTGCTACAACTTCGGATGTCCGTGCCCTTCTTGTTGCAACTTCGGATGTCTGTGCCCTTCTTGCTGCAACTCCAGATGTTTGTGCCCTTCTTTATTTCAAATACATATGTCCACACCCTTCTTTGATACAACTCCAAGAGTTTCACCTCCGTAACTTTAGAATTGATGTCATATTCGCTAATAGACCAAAATATTAGACCATAACATTCTCACAAGATAGATATTCAATATTAGTGTGTTTCCTTATGAGAGAGTCCTTGAGGTGTTTATATACTTTTTCATAGTAACCTATTTCCTTAATCTTAAGGCTTCTAGTAATTTCTTTTCACAACCACTTTACCCTTTCAATCATGACTTGTAACCAATTAGGGGCTTCTGACCATTCTTTGGGGCTTCCAACTTCACAAGGTCATACCTCCCTATCTATGAGGAACCACATGGAGTACGACCTATCACCAGAAACTACATGACAAGGAATATCCATCTATGAGTGTTGTACCTACATTTACATTGTCCTTCATGTCCATATTCCTCAACAAATTTTAGGTCCCATAACCACACCTTCGAGGCTCCATGTAGACTTCATCAAATTCACCCATCACATCTGTTGACATCAACCACTCCATTAATGAAAACTAACTCACCATCAATATCAACCACATATTTAGGGGTTCCAAACTTCTCCAGGGGTTGACATAAATGACAACCAACTTTCCAAATCAATTTTCCAAGATATACCACATACATACAAAAGGCATAACTATATTAGTCAAAGCTATGAAATTACATGCATAATTTGCTCATTATCTTAGGATAATAAGAGAAAAGAAACAAAAATGAAAGAAGAATTCATATTTTCACTAGAAACATCTATAAACAAAAGAGCCTTCTTAAAACACATATAAAAAACATAACAACCTACTAGAAATAGTTCACATCAAACTAACCATCAACAAGAGTAGTTATCTCTAACAAAATCGGCCCTAAGGGCTTCTCAATATTAATTCTGAAAACAGTTCCCAAATTTACAATGCTTGAAGAGACCCTTCAAACTGGGCCTCTTCCTTCTCTTATAGTAATATTAGTAACTTCCTAAGGGGTCTTCTTGGATTCTACAAGAAATAGTTACAATGATTTTCATATTCCTCTTTTCAAATGATGTTGACAAGTGTTACAATAAGATTAAACTAATTACAGTTGAAAAAAAGACAAAATATGGGACAATTGTAGACAAATTTGAATTTGTTGTTTTATATTTCTTTACTTGTATTTGTTTCTTAAGTAAGCCTCCCAAGTGATCCAAAAACGAAGGTATTAATGATAAAGTGCAAGTTAGTTTAATGTACTTTTTGCATCAGATCGTTAAGAATGCGAAATGCATAAATTTGTTATCTTGTTTGTGGAATATCAAATGTGAATTTTACTTGATGCTTATTAATGAATAAAGATATCAGCCATTAATATCCATGCTGCAAATGAAGAGAATAGAACAACAAAACATAAAGAGAAAAATAGACAAGAGGTTGATAACAGAGTTCACCAATCGTTGGCTACGTCTCTGGGCCCGCTTCCAAGTGGAGGACCTCTTTATTTCTCTTTAAAATGATCAAAGTTCTCTTACAATGCTCTTTGCTACTACATTGAATGCTTCATGTCTACTGTGCAATCCCTCCTTGCTCAGATTCATGCATGCACCATCAAAATCCTCTCAACAACATGAGAAAAATGCCTCTCAAGACATGAGAAAAGACCAAAATTTACAAACTGCCCCTTCAAAACCCTGCATCAAAAAGTCTCCTACAAGCTTAAAAAATCCTGTTTTATATAGATTTTGAGGCTCAGATGAGGAATCCCAAATTCCCTCAAGATCTGGCCTCTTTTTGGGATCAAATCCCCCTTCAAATGGCCCAAAATCCTCAAAACATCCATTTTTCTGGGCTAAATATCAGTCAAAATCAATTAAAAATTACACAAACAGGCTTAAAAACCCACTTTTAACTTTAGGATAAGGTTAATCCCCCAAAGGACGGGCGTGCACCCCCAAACAGGGTCACATAACACCATAAAACCATGGGCTGGGTTTAGCCCCAACCCCCTTCCGCCCACATAGTAATATATTACAATTTAAATAAAGTTAAATGTAAATTATTTAACAAGAGACATGCGGGGCGCCTTGGTGTTAGTGCTCTCCTTAAGGCTCTTGTCTTGGTGGGTGGTCTTGGGTTCAAAACCCATGGACCCCCAAACATTTTTAACACTTATTTTTAACACTTTCCATTCGACCCTGACTGGGTGCCATGTGTCCAACTTTGATTGGATCTGCCATCCATATCTACCCAGTCAATTACTGCCACTTGTCGCACTGCCATTGGTCCAAGTATGCCTCATGAGGTGTCGTTGGTGATGTCATGCTGACGTCAACATTGACTTTTTTCCAGTCCTTTGACTTTTTAGCTGTTTGAGAAAATGGTCAGAGTACGATAACTCTCGCATACAACGTCTGTTTGAGAAAGTAAATATACTGTCGGAATCAGTGCGACAAGTTGGTCACAATGGAATTAGTTTCATCCAATTCTGAGAACTTTGATTTTTGAGCATTTTCTTAACTCGGGGAGCCTCCTGGATCACCAAGCTTCATGTTTTCCGACGATGGATATGAATCTATGGTACATGAGCATTTCAAGGGAAGCTTCGTGGGAGGCCAAGTTGTGCAAGAGGGTTTTCATATCCCTTGTCAAGTTAACCATAAAATATTGGATCATATTTCGCATTTTGGTTGGCTTGACGAGATGTTCTTACATCAAATATGATGTTACCCTTGTCACTTTATGAGCATATTATTTCCTCTACATCATGTTCTCTTGGATTTCTTTGAAGACATGCTCATCAATTTTGGTTTTCTTGAGTGCATCGATGGGAGGCAAATGCCCTTTATGTGTTAAAATGTGCACTGCCTTGTGGATTTGTGAACATATTGCCAGGGAGTTCCTTTTTTCCCTCTGATCCTTCTCTTCGTCTTGTTGACAAATATCAAGGGAAGATAGGGGGCGTCTAGGTTCTCATCTATCCATCATTTCATATCATTCAAACCTTCTATGATGGCAACGAATTCAAAATTATTATATTGTACCAAGCTATGTTGGGATATGATATGTGTTTCCAACTATTGAAAGACTTGGAGGTTTGCATACATGTCAATATCCATCTCGTGGAGCTCAGTCCTAACCTATTATACGAATATCCTGAATTCCTTGAGGCTTCCCTTATCTCTTTTCCCGCATCTGACCTCTTCTTTTAGTAATTTGATCCATTCATCTTTCTCTTTATTTTCGTGGACTAGGTCTATGAGATTTTGTTCAAATGCAATCTTGAAGGCCATGCTGAAAGATGCAATAGATATTGGGTCTTTCCTTACATCCTCCGTCAGTGGGGTTTCTATAATTACTGATAGGGGGGTTATCCCGATGATTGGGAGATTCTTTGTTTTTTGTTGTACAATTCTGCCAGAGGATTTTTCAAACTAGAATGTCTTTAGATTGGCCACCTTGGTAACCTTGGAGGGCATGAAGAGTCCCAATCCAATGTTTTTGAGTGGGAAGTGCCCACTAGTGAGAGGGGCTTCCACCAATGACCCTGCCATGTCTATATCCATGGGAGAATCATCATTGTTCAATACTTCTTCATCATGTTTCCTATATTCCTCCTCTACTTATTTTTTCGTTACTTCGTCGTTTTCTCTTTTCTTTGTTGTTCCTGCTACTTCTACTTTCGTCAATGATTTTACTTTGACCTCGACTATTGCTTTGGATTTAGTTGTTGCCTTAGCTACAACTTCCTCTTCTTTTTGTTTATGTTCTATCGTGTGCTCATTTTTCTTCTACACTTTTTCCTTTGTCGCTTGGTTGCTACTGCTTCCTAAGATTCTTTTTTTTTTCTTTTCTCTTCCTCTTCAACTTCTTTTCTCTTTTCTTTTTTTTTGCTTTCACTTCAACAGATTCAACAATTTTTATTTTTCTTTCTTCTTCTACTGCTTCTATTGATTTAGAGGTTGAAGTTGTGGCTATGGCTGTCATGACTACTTTCTCCACTGTTATTGTTTCTTTATCAACTTTCCTCTATTCCTCCTCTCTAAATATTTGTTCATCTGAGAGATTCTTCCCAATGGGTTTCCATTTCTCCTAAATATGACTTCATGGTAAGTTTGGGTGCAACAGTGAATCTCTTCTTCTTCCCAGTTGTCTGTAGTGTAGTGCCATTTGTGCTTCTGGATGAGGTAGTGTTTCTTTACCACATTCAAATGATGATTCCTCTAGAACCTTTCTTCCCCAAAGTGGAAAGATTTCAGAGTGGAAAAGGAGGTCAAATGGCCTTCTTGTCCCAATAAAGTGTTGCGCCAATTCCATGAATCGCGGTTTGAAAGGAAATTTCTTGTAAGACCAATTTGTCTAAGATGAATATTAGAAACAAATTTGGATCTTTGGTGGCTTTGTTTATTCTCAAATAGATATTGTATTCTAGAAAGTACCAATCTCCTATCCCTTGAATTATAGCTTGGGCCTTGTCGGTCATGCATAGTGCAAGTGCATCAAAGATAAGTTGGAACAATGGTGCTAGGAAGTGATCACAAATATTGTGATATTATGTTCTATAATTGTGTTCCTAGAGCACCTTGCAGTAAATTTGGATTGGAAGTTTGGTTTTTTTTCCATGCCCATCCCATCTTTAGATATTTGTGGTAGATGCATACCATGTCCAAAATATAAGAGGACATATAAAAAATAGGAAATTTTCTAGGGATGGTTTCTTTAATCGCTTTGATGGCTTCTTCTAGGGATGTTGATAGGATAGCCCAATTGAAATTCGACCAGACATCAACGATGTAATAAATGAGAGGTGCCCAAGTCATCGAGAATTTTGAAGCATCAGGTTCGCCATACAACCAGGAAAGCATCACCACAACATATTGGTAAGACATTCTCGGTAACTTGGTTGGGTACTCACCCAAGGGACTTGATTTGAATGATTTTTTGGGATTGTGCCAGAACTTAAACATATCCTTCTCCTTGAGTGGGAATTTCTTAATAGGATTTTGATCCAATGATAATTCCCCCTTATCTAGGTGGTAGCAAGAGGCTATGGTTGATTCTTGGAATTATTCCATTAGGAATTCCCTCGTATTGAGAATGTACCTAGTCTCCAAGTCCACATGTCTCACTAGCCATGAGATGGCCTCGTCAAAGGGGAAGACTGCTACGTGGGCTGCCACCTTGTACAAATTTGATTTTATGATGTTCTTTAGTACCTTGAGGTGAGAACTATCTTCTTCCCCTTAGGGAAAACTTTGATTATTGAACATAAACTATACCTATCCCCATTTAATTAAGGTTTATTTATCGATGATCCCGGGAGGTCTACCTCTTCCTCCTAGTGGCTTCCGCTTGTAGAGGATTCTTCCATATGGGATTTATTGGCACTCTATGATTGCTTGTGTAGCAACATATCTGAGTCTACAAAACATATTCATCATTAGTTCAATAGAATTCCAATCATCAAATAAAAACATCAACTGCTAACTATTTCATAAGGCAAAGAAGTGAAGAAAGGGAAATACTTGCATTACTTCCTACACTTGGGCGATTTTTAGGCCCCCTTAGCAAAATCAGAAGGTTCATGACTTGGGTTTCGATACATACATGTATCAACATTGGAGATACCATCTATGTCGACATGGGGAGTTGTGTTAGTATCTAAATAGGAAAGTAATGGAAACATTGCAAAAATGCTTCACCAATTTTTTGAAAAGTGTTCAAAAGAGGGATCGATTTGAGTGTATTGGTCTCGAAGATGATAAAACTGTCGATATAAAGGAGACCCAACATGTGTTGATTATGTGAATTATGTTGATATGAAAGGATAGTATCAACGATTATCTGAAGAAATTTTTCGATACAGGGAAGCCTGTATTGGCATCAATCATTCGAACATTGTCGATATGACTTTCAAATCTTGAATTTGACTAAGTCTCAATTGAACGTTCAATCCTGAGAGTGTATCAGTGGCATAAAATTCACGAGAACCAATATTATTTGAAGTTTAGGTTTGGCTAAGTATGTACCAATGGAATTATGTGGGTTTGGACCTAGTATTGTCCCATGGAGTTGGTTGCCCATGTTTAGGTTTAGAAGAGATTTGTGCCAATGGAAGACCAATAGGCCAGATTTGAGGTTAATCAACAGGAGGAAGGGGGACTAGTTAGGATACTAAGGGTTTTTTGGCCATAGCTCAGAGGGTTTAAATGAGTTAGGGCACAAATCTCTCGAGGGGGGTAACTTAGTCTGCTGGGGAAAGAACTAGGGCACAAGTAAAAAAGGATAAGTTGGGTTGTTGAAGGCTCGATGGAATTGAGTGTGGAGGATAGTCATGGATGAAGGGTTCAAGGATGGATTTCCATACTAATACCAACCTTACATTCAAAACAATGAAAGATAAATAATCACAAAGACATGTGGAATAGATAGAAAGGTTCCCACTTGGTATTTGAAGGTGACATGTGGAAAAGAAGTAGGCTAAATGTTGAGTGCTCTTGTTGTGGGTAATTCCTTCTCGAATGCGCTCCTAGTGTAATGGTGAAAACTAAAATCCTCTATGGGTTTTATAACCCTTTGTGTTTGCTTGGCATAAAAATCGATACGAGAAACAATATGTATCAGTGATGATGAGCGGTCTAGTGTCAAGACTTGTTTTACGTATCAGTGATCATCGTTCAAACCTTTTTGGTGGATCAATGGTGATCAACTAAACCATGTTGACACAAATATTTAAGTGGAGAAAATCAATATTGGTCAGTCTCGTGTATCGATGAAGATAATGTTATCTTCACCGATACATGATGACCGTCCTTTGTTAAAACTTGTAAGTGTGGGAAGTCTTGCGTACTGGTGATGATGAGCTGGTTGATGTCGACACATCAGTGAAGAAAATCTTATCTATGTCAATACATAAAGTATAACCCATCCATTAAGACCCAAATTATCATGTATGTAAGAGGAGATGGAAATATTAACACTGGCGTGTCAGTGACCAAGACTTCATGGTCTCCGATACACAAAGTAAAGATAAAAAAATTATAACGGTTGATTCTTTCTAGTGTCGAAGAATAAAACACTAACTCATTGATAATAATTGTATCAGAAAGGAATATATTAACTCACTGATATAGCGAGAATCAACGAGTTTAAAGTTAGAAAAACTTTAGGTGAAATTTAGAGAAAGTCTCAATGAAGATCACAAGGATGACTTAGCCTCTACAATAAGTCAAGAGAGTCTTATGACATGAAAATGAGGGTTCCTATTTCTTGGGAGAAATTGGCTCTTTGGAAAATCAAACAAGGAAAAGGGAAGTTGTTGGTGCATGGCACAACATGCTGCATTGGTGAAATCCCCAAATTTATGATATCACATTTATGTAAGAATTGTATTGCAAAAGCTACGGATTGTAAGGAGAGGCTAGGTATTTAACGTCCTAAAGGAAAATGAGTGTCAAGTGTTATAGCTATTTGATATACCAGAGAGTTTCCAAAAATAGTACTTGGTCAAATATTTCATGGCACCAACTAAGGAGGATATATCATACCCTTAGTCATATTACTCAATTCCCAAATACAAGAGAGTGATCTCCCTGAGTGTTGTTCTCGATGTACTATAGCAATAATATGAATGACCATATCATGTAAGGCTAGTTTTATGTGCACTTGTGGATATGAATGACCATATCATGTAAGGCTAGTTTTATGTGCACTTGTGGGGCTTTTGATATACCCATTGGTATGTGGAAGACAAATTCATATGCATGCGATGTCTAATGTGGTACTACTTGAAGAGGTACCAACAAAGGTTACAAGGGTATCCAACCAAGATCCTTCTGTATTTTTTGTGTTTATTCTTCCCTAACTGTAGGTGATAAATTTGTGTTATTTAAATACACTATAACAAATCTCTATCCCAAAGGTGTTATAAAATTAGAGCACATGTTGGCACAAGAAAGTTCTCTGATACCACTTGTGGTGTTTCTTGTTAACCGAAACAAAATAAGCATAGAAAAATAGTCTACTAAAATATAGTTGTGGAAAGAAAATAAACATAACTATAATTGGAAAATAGCAATTGTAAGCAAACTTTTATTGATATTCAAAACTAAATGTGATGTTCACTTACCTCTTTGATGGGGCAACCTCAAACATGAGAATAGCTCCAAATACAAGAATATTGAATTGCCAACCAATTACATAACTTCTACTATACATAGTTTTGAATTTACTTGAACCCTAACCACCTAGTGGACCTCCATTAATGAGACCTCAATCACTAACTAGTGGACCTTGTTTAGTGAGGCAACTTACATTTATCGATTTCACACCATATTGCCTCATGGGGCCTTATTTAATAAATAAGTCCCTCAATTCATTAAGTAAAAACATATTCCACCAACAAAGGGAGTTAGGGTGGGACCCTAATGTTCATAGAGACCGGTCTCCTCCACCTCCCCTTAACTCCTAGGTTATTGAGGATCCCAAGAAAACAAAAAGGCCCAAAACTTGTATATTGGATATTTGAAATTATTGGTTATGTTCTCTCAACAAACTTTTATGCTTTTATCAATGGTATAGGTGCCATAATAAATTTCCATGTTGATTGTATGAAATATAATTTGTATAATGGAATGTTAAGGGACTAACAATCCCTTGCAAGAAAACTAAGATTCAAAGGATACATAATCTAATTACATATTCAGATGTTTTGTACTTACATGAATTGAAAATTATTGGTTTCATGGTCAAAATGATTCTCAATACTATTTGGCCAGAGTTGTAAAGTATGAAAGAGCAAACTATGAAAATTATAACGAGAAATTTACCTTTTAGGTATATTCATGACGATTGTTTTATAATAATAATAATATCTAACTTAAGGTGTAACCTAGCAAAATTCCAAATCGGTGTTTAAGACCCCCTTGTTTGTGGGACAAGTGACTCCCTCCATATAATGGTTTCATTACTTAGTTTATAGAAGTGTACATACCTTAACCCCTTCAAATTTGAACCTATAACCTTCATAAAATATTTGTTTAAAAAAAAAACCAATCAAGACTATAAAAGAAAAGTGGTTCATTTTGTGAAACATACATATAAATTCCATCCTTAGAGACTTTGAACTTGTTAAATTTGGCTATTTTATCTCTAGGCACATGGCCATTAGGATCTTATGCCTAGGCTCACTAAAATTCAAACACAATCGTATCTACGTGTGTCAGAAGAAAAACTTATAAATTTTCAAAAAATGATGGTGGTTTTATAACTTAACAAGGTCATTTGCGAAGAAACAAGTCCCTGCCAAAGGAATATGAAAGAAGCGAAGATAACATCATAGCTAGATGCTTGTGCATGGAGGTGCATATTCCTTTTTGCACATTTTAGCAAACTCCATGGGTATGTGAAAGAACGATGGCAGTTTGAAATGTGGAGTTTCGACTGCACACAACACTTTTAAGATTAATCATTGATCATTTGGATTGAGGATTGAGATATATTATGTGTAATAAGACTTGGGAGAATCAATCTCTTGGAAGAATCAAATTGGATTGAGGATTGAATATATTATATATATTAATACTAGGAAGAATCAAGTATAGTTTTGTTATAGACATAGATAGACTACAAAGAATAAATATCCATTTGAAGGAGATTAATTATTACTAAATTAATTGTGAAGATATATTTATATAAACCTTGACAACAATAATAAAAAAAGTAAACTAGTAAGTGGACTTCTGAGCAGTGGCAGACAACCATATATAAGGGAATTACTTTTGTTCGTTTCTTGTATTCCTAGTGTGATTTGGAGCTTTCTTGTTTTGTCTTCAATAATAGATCAATAGACT
This sequence comes from Picea sitchensis, assembly GCA_010110895.2. NCBI lineage: Eukaryota > Viridiplantae > Streptophyta > Pinopsida > Pinales > Pinaceae > Picea > Picea sitchensis. The sequence continues at coordinate 211,347 of SNQJ01S0007550.1, forward strand.
AGACTCATCATTACATTACATTTCATCGAACAATTGACGTGATAGGAACATTTAATAAATTTGTAATACTTGAAATTATTTTTATTGAAGATGTGCCATGAAGACTGCAAGTTTTTTTTTGTCCTTGTTCTGCATTTCAGTAGCGACAATAGTACTGAAGGAACATGTAGTCGATGCTGATAGAGTCCTGTAACAACCCACTGCTCATCGTTATGGATTCAAACTAAAAATAATAATAATATCACATAGTAGTTTAAGTTATTCCTATAAGGATTAAGTCAATACTCCCACAAGTTTAATTGAAATTATTTTCTAAATTTATTAGAAATTTTGTCGGCAGAGTAGTTTAGGTTATTTCGATAAGAATTAAATTGCACAAACTTAATTGAAATTGTGTTCTAAATTTATTAGAAATTTCGTAGGAAGATATATTAAATTATTTTCTAAATTTACTAGAAATTTTGTCGGCAAAGTAGTTTAGGTTATTCCGATAAGAATTAAATTGCACAAACTTAATTGAAATTGTGTTCTAAATTTATTAGAAATTTTGTAGGAAGATATATTTTTATGTGATTGATGGGAATTTTCTTTTTGAAAATGATATCCAAATTGCCAAAAATTCCAAAAGAAATAAGTGATTAGGAGATTTATTTCAATTCCCAAAAATAAATCATTTTTGGGATGCACTGCAATGCAGGTAGAAGATGAACAGATCCTCGTGTAATCATAGTAAAAAAGACACAGATCCCAAATTTCTCTCAATTCTAGAAGTAAAAGGCTCATCTTTCCTCTTTTCCAATGATGAGACAAGGAATCACATAGAATTCCTGTAGCTTCACATGGTGACAAAATAAAAAAAAAACTAAAGAAATCCAGTGGACCCCACTGCATGTATTTAATCATTTAACAAATGCCAGACTATGAGAATGTTGTTTAGGATGCATGATATCCAAATGGATTATGATTTGAAACATGTGGCCCGTGTTTATATTCTTTCACACATTCACATATCTTAATGTTTAGATCCCAAGTTCAATAGGTTAGCTAAGGGAACTAAAATGAAAAACCAGTACACCCTAGCTTCAATAACAAATAACCCGTACACACCAATATCCATCATCTCCCCAACAATGGCTCTTCTTTGTGATTGTGATTCCTGTTGTTTCAAGAAACTGATCGAGTGAGTTACATATGGAGATAAACAAATTGTAATGCAATCATATAACTCACAAGATCACCCCGTGTATATTGTATTCGGTTGTATGAACTAAATTGTACCTGAAGGATGAATTATGGACATCCTACTTGGAGGGAGATAAGTAAAAGAGAAGCAAGCCACTTTTCCTCTGATTCCCCACAGGTCACATCCTTTTATTTTATCTCTTGCAAGGATAAAATACCATGTGATAAAAACCCTCCCAACAAAAGACAAGAAAATCGAGATGACACGAAAAACTAGGAAAAATGTAACACATTTCTCGAGGAAAAAAATTCTCAGGGGTGCTGCCCCCCAACCCCTACATAGGGGGGATATTTCCCCACTAAAACCTCCCTACACACCCAACACAACGTAGAAAACACTATATCTAGTCGTGCAAAGAATATAACACATACCCAACACTCAGCAACCCAGAGAGAAGAAAAAAGGCAAGGGTAAGAAGGGTGGTGGAAGCAATAACAATAAATCTGATAAGAATGTTGAGGGAGCCAAAGATGAAAAAAGGAAAGTGAAGTTTCCTTGCAATATTTGTGAGGAGGATCGCCTTACACATCAATTCCCACAAATGGAAGAATCCCGATGTCTTATAAAGTTGAATCAATAGCAACAACCTGTTGTGTTGAAGAATCCCTTTCCATAAGGGAACAATTTGCAGGGTGGTTCTTTTAACTTCAACCCACAAGGGGGAACTTCAAGTGAAACTCCGTCTGATGGATATCAAGGTGTAGTAAACTATTTGATCCATTCAAATCTAAAGGATGTATATTTGTCGATAATATCTCAAAATTATGATAATCCAGAGTAAGAAAACTTCAGAAGATCATGCGCCTCTCCACATAGAGAATCTCGACAAAGAGATCACAATCTTGTGCATACCTAAGGGTGTTTATAAATAGACAACACATAACCCCAATGCAAGAGCCACCTCAAATTATTCAATTGTTGAGGATTTGGCTCAGATGTCCTGTGCAATGTCCACTTTGGAAGTGCTCCAAAGTTTCCCCTTGCAACGCGCTGCGTTGTTATCTGCTATAAGAGTCGTTGATTCTTCTAGTCAGCTCGTAATGAAGTTTGATGTTACTGATGTGAGGCCCCACCTTCCATATCATGTATATTTTTAAAATAGTGTTGTTTGCAATAATCTTTTGGTTAAGAGAACCATCGTTGATTCCTCTCCTACACTCTTGGATTCCTTCGATAGATGTCCATTTCAACCACATGTTATGATTCCTTCTTCTCTGGTTACACTAGGGGGCAAGTCCATTTGCATGGAGGTTGAAGTATTTGAAACACCACTCAACTATAATTTCTTGTTAGGAAGAAGTTGGACATATTCCATGACGACTATCATCTCGACAATATTTTGGATTATATGTTTTCCCCATGAGGGAAGAATTGTGACCATTTATTAGGTGGAATCCAACCTTTTTGATGCGGAAGCTATCCCTAGGATCACCATCCTTTGGATAAAAAACTCTCAAGCGGTCACTAAGAGAATTGGTTGTGGAATCTACACTACACTTATGGGATCTTTTGATTCTCCCGCACCTATTTCTTATGTTTGTTCCACTCCCATCAATAGGGTCACTTCGTTTAGAATGTCATATATGCATGACCCATGGATGCTTCCCTCACTGTCTAGTTTGGAACATCGAGTACATTATGGGATGGCCAAACCCTTGTCTACAACTAAAGTAGCTTATCAAGCCATTTAGTAGGCCACGATAGACCCAGATCAAACTCCTGTGGTCATGGAGGAGGATGATCTTTTTCTTGAGCTTGTTTGGGATCAAAACTCTTCAATCTCCCAAGATTTTTTAGACATTGTCTTTCCATCAAATGAAGCTATTATCGTGGCAATTTTAGGAGTTGAAATGCCATGGGTAGATATGCATCACATATCATATTTCCTCCCTGAACTCAGATGCGTAGAGAATGGATAGTTTAAGTCAACTATTGTTATAAGTTTTGATGGGACAATCAATCCCTTGGCCTAACATGGTGTCTACGCTGAAGGAAATATGGCTAATATATTAGAGATGATTCTAATCAACATCTCTAGGAATATTCATGTCGTCGAAAACATATTCATCGGAGCATAATTCTCGCAAGATGAGATCATAAAGTACATGACACTTTTTAAATAGTTTCGAGACATGTTTTCATGGTCTTACGAGGAAATTCCCAACATTTATCCTTGAATAGTTCAACATGAAATTCGAACCTACAAAAACGAAAAATCGGTTCGACAAAAGTTGAGACCTGTAAACCCTAGGAAGGTGGTGGAAATCAAAGCAGAGGTGGAAAAGATGCTTAATGCAAGCTTCATCTACCCTGTGTATTTGATGAAATGGATCTCCAACTGAGTTCTGGTTGATAAAAAATAGGGTACAATTCATGTTTGCATGGATTTTCGAGACCTGAATAAGGCTTTTCCAAAAGAAAACTTTCTGACACTATTCATTGACAAAATATTAGATGAGTGTGTAGGGAGAAAACTATTTTCATTTATGGATGGTTTTTCCAGTTACAACCAGATTGAGATTCGTTTGGAGGACTAGCACACAACAACCTTATATGACCCTAGGGAACCTTCGTTTATAAGAAGATGACCTTTGGTCTTAAAAAAAATGGTGCTACATTCCAGCAGGCCATGATGTTCTCTTTTCACAAATTGAAGTATATAGTCGAGGCATACTTAGATGATCTCACAACTCATTCGCAAAAGAGATCCCAACATCTCTTACACCTCCACTTGGATTTTGAATGATGTCATTATTATCGGATCCGATTGAATCTGCACAAGTGTATATTTTGTGCGACCTCTGGTTTTCTTATTGGATTCATCATTTCGAAAAAGGGGATCATGGTTGACACCTTAAAGGTTGAGGAAATAATTCAGTTTCCTCCCCTGCATACAATTATACAACTTCAGATCTTGCAGGGAAAGCACAATTTCCTCTGGTGTTTCATGCCGAACTATGCCAACATCATGAAAGGTTTCATGCACCTTTTAAAGAAAGGGGTCCCATTTTATTGGGACAAATCCACATAACATTCATTTGATGTGTTAAAGAAATATTTGGTTTCGACTCCTTTGTTGAGTTCCCCAACTACAATCGTGATTTACTGTTGTATTTGGCAGCGAGCGAATAATCGATTAGCATGGTTCTTGTTCAGGAGGATGATGAGCTCCAAGAGCATGTCATCTATTATTTAAGTCACACATTGATAGGTATCGAACTCAAGTACTCGCACGTTGAAAATATGGTACTAGAAGTATTTCATGTTGTCCAACGACTTTGACACTATATTCTCCTACGTAAGACAACCGTTATCACCACAGTTAATCCTTTCCAATACGTTTTGACTAAGTGAATTATTGGCGGGAAGTACAACAAATGTATTGTTTTGCTTCAAGGGTTTGATTTGGAATTTTCACCTATGAATTCTAACGAGTCTTTGGTCTTTGTCGAGTTAATATCATAGTTCCCAGTTGAGAATGAGGAAAGAGAAATGATAGACTTATTTTCGGATGATAATATTTTCCTCATCTCTTCATCTGACCTATGCTATGGGGATATTCTTATATATCTCCAGAATCTAAAGTTCCCTCCAAACTATTCACGATATGGGCGATGATGAGTTCATCACATGGCTAAAAACTACCTCATCATTGCTGACACATTGTATCGGCATGGGGTGGACTGGACTCTTCATTGTTGTTTGACTTTTTAAGAAGCGAAGGTTGTCTTGAATGACTTCCATGGTGGAGCATG
>SNQJ01S0007550.1:245053-269035 GCA_010110895.2 Picea sitchensis
TCATCATCATGAGATTCATTATTGGAATTTGAGCTAGCATGAAGGGAATATTTACCTTGTACTCCAACCGTTGTGATCTTTCCTTCGTCTCCTGAATCGGAACCAAGATCTCGTTGCACTATAGCAACGATTTTTTTCTTTCCCTTTCCACCGAACTGTTTCGGTCTCTTCTCTAGATGTAGCTTCCAATAGTGTTCATCATTGTGACCACTTTTCTTGCAAATGAGTGTAAGATGGATTTCCTTCTTCTCTCTTTACTGTGGTGGTCTTCTTGTCCTTCCTTTTAAACTTCTTAAATGGCTTATGTGGGAGATTGGAAGGTTTCTTTGTGGGATATTCTTGAACATTCTTTCCCTTGTTCTCAAGGTGAGTGGCTTGCACACAAACTTCGTCAAGACTGGTGGGGTTAAACAATAGCAAAGTATGATGAATATAACTGTGAAGTGAGCCAATATACTTCATTAAAGTTTCATAAGAATCCAAAGGAATGTTTAATGAAAGATATTTCTTCCTAAATTCTTCTGTGAAACTTTGTACAGTTTGACCTTTACTTTGTCTTAAAGTTTTCCATTCCATCATTTTTTTTATGTAAATAACCCAATGGATAAAATTACGTCCTTATCGTTGATTTTAATTCTAACCAGGAGGAAAGAAGATTACCACAATTACTTATGTCCTGAAGTTTTCTCTCCCACCATACAAGGGTAGTGCCTTCCAACTGAAGAGAATCCAGTTGCACTTTAACTTCCTCTTCATCAATATGTTGAACACGTCAATATACTTCAACCTGTCAAATCCAGTTATCTAGCTTTTCAAGATTAACATCTTCATTAAACATAGGTAAAGAAAATTTTACATCAAGCTTTAATAATGGTTTCTTAAAAGAGGCTTTATGGCTAGAGTGATGATAATGCCGAGAATGATCAAAGGAAGAAGAACTAGAACTTGATCGTGAATATGGAGGCTCAGGAGGGTCTCCTTCAGCCCCTTGATTTACCGAAGCATCGTCATCAGCTTGTGATTCATTTTTCTTCCCTTTCTTCTTCATCCTCTTCTAGTAGTCTCCATACATTCGTTCAACCATTTCTGACATGCGATAAAAGACCATATAGAAAAATTTCTCCTCTTCATCTTGCTTGTCCTCTTCCGCCATTTTCTTCCTTTGGGATGCACGACCCACTTCAGGATTGAAAGTATTAAGAGTTCCTTCACCCTGATTATTCTTGGCCCTAGTAAGAATTCACACTCAACAATTCAATTCAAAGATGATTTCTCTGATACCAACATGATCTGAGATCATTTCATCGAGTGACTTATAAAGAATTCCATTAAATGAGCATAAATTAAAGTGCACCATTAAAGAAGGAAAAGCTAAATAATGAAGAGACATAAGCATCAAATATTAACACAAAACAATTGATAATGGATTTTGTCCCTAGTGAACTATGTCTCCAGGTCCTGCTCTCAAATTGGTAGGCCTTTTATTAACTCAACAAAAGAATTTGGCAAAATACATAAGTATACCTCATTCTGGAATCAAGCTTCAAAATATTTTCTCAGATCGGAAAACAGACAACACCATTGAATTCGTGGCGTCGAATTACCCAAAAATTATTGTCTCCACGCCTCAATCCGACTCTGGCACTCCCAGGCCCAAGAGAAACTCTGTCTCAGTTTTTGTGCCCTGCAACTTGTAATAAATGCTGAGAAATTGCCTCGAAAAATGTGTCAGTCGTACCCTCACGCGCCTCCTCCTTCAACACTGTGCATATTCACATTTTTAAACAAAAAAGGTGGATTTTTAATCAACGAAAGGTCGTTGGTCTTGTGGTTAGCAGAGCATGTGTTAAGGCATAGAATAAGGGGGAGGTCACGTGGTCGAGCCCGCAGGCCTCTTCTTTTGGGTTGTTCGTTGTAACATATGTATATATTAAAACATGTTTGTTCCGCCAACTTTAGTAGTGGTTCTATATAGTTCGTTGGGTGCCAGATTTGGCGAGGTCCCTCCAGATTTGGTGGACCTGCCAACCTTTTATATTTTTTTTAAAATTTCGTTCTCGGGCTATCATTGGGCATTTTCCCACTGCCACGTGGCATCCCGTGACTGGGCTACATGGAAGCCAACCATTGGGCCATGTCAACCAACTGTACAATCACCTACCACGTCAGCATATGACCTATCATGTCAGCCTGCCACGTCACTATACGGTCTTCCACGTGGTTGTACGAACTACCATGTGGCACATTTTTACTGGCCCATGGAATGACCCAAAAATGCAAAAAATGGATGACACGTGGCAGCCTATAGTGTTGCCACATCAACATGACACATGTCTCCTCTTGCATGTGCCACATATGTTGTATGGATGATGACATCATTCGTACTGATGTTTATGCCAGCAGTACGGATGCTGACTCATCCTCTATTGATTGGGCTAGGTTGACCAAACTTTGACCGCGAAGATCTTTCGATCTGTAACTTCGTTTGACGAGTCCTTTTTTCCATTGGAAATCTTGTGACGCGCTCTTCACGATGATGTCATTTTCACTGAGTTTTGAAAACTTTGAATTTTTCCCTTTCTCTGTTTGGTGAGGCCATTATGAGCTTCCTGAGTTGCTTCTGCAAGTTCTGAGTTGTCCTTAGTGTTCTATGGATCCTTTCTAGATCATCTTATCTATATTAGCTACTGCACTAACTCCCCATGTTCAATATTCATATTCATTGGAAGTTAACTATACGGATGGCTCAGAAAAATACATGCTCTGATGCAAAGTAATCTATGTCTTTGTCTGTAGACTCATCATCTCTCTAAACTTTGAATTCTTTCTTTTTGCATGTGGATTGATCATGATCTTACACTACAATTCCTAAAAGTAGAATATATTGAGCCTATTATTTATTCACTTGTTCTTATTTTCTTTCCTGTATCTTTATTTTTCCCTGTAGATTTTTCTTTGTCTTGTACTATTGCCAATCCTGAGAGTATGACTTCTTCATTCATCTAAACTTCCTTTACATGTTCTTCCTTTATTTTCCAAACCTTTTGATATATGATATCATTGTTCTTTTTCATAGAAGTATCCATCAAGCTTCTACAATCATAAGCTATGTGACCATAATTGTGGAATTTGTAATATTCAATGTTATGTGGGGACACAAAATCATTTCTTGCTTGAATATTTCTTCCATAATCCCTACAATCTACAATTTTATGTCCATAATTAGTACAATAAAAACAATGACCATAAATAAATTTACATACCTGGGAGTGAATGATCTTCTTTGTGGTGTAGTCCTTTTGAATTCCTTCCTTGGATGATCATGATCATGATTGAAGCTTCTTTGTGGCTTGAATGTGGAGGGTCTTCCTAAATATGTATCTCTATCATTTTTTTTTTATTCTAACTGACCATAATTCCTTCCTTTGAGTACTTCTGCATAAATCTTACTCTTTTGCTCATTATTTTTTTCTGGCAACTTGAAGTGCTTCTCTTCAACATTTTCTATGGATGATGTGGATGTTTTTGTCTCTTCAATGTTCTTGTTGAGTTGGACGATTTTAACTCTCAATGTGATAACTTCTTCTTCAATCTTATCAACCTATTCTTCTTTCTTCATCATATGACTCTTTGTGACTTCTTCTATTCTCTTTGATTCTTCAAGTTGGATCGTCAAGGAGATGATTTCATTTTTCTTCCTTTCTTTCATATTCCAAACACTACTTTTCTTCCATCTGACTTTTTTATGTTTCTTCAATCCTTTTGGATTTTTCTAGTTGAGATTTTAGATTCATGATGACTTGTTGGGATTCTTCAGAACTTTCTTGAGAATGCTTCTTGAATAATTGTTCCTTAAAATACTTGTTTTTCTTCCTTTCTTTTGTCAATTTTTTAAGGCATTGATTCATTCTACTTCAAGTTCTACTACGCCTTCTTCACAATCTTCTTTTTCTAAGTCTGTCTGACATGACGAGAATCTTTCTTCTTGTTCTATACCTTCACTTTCTTTAATATGATCTAAATCTGTGATGGGAGATTCCTTGGAATAGAGATTATGTAGCTTATCCCAAAGTTCTTTGGCTAATGAACATTTTCCCACTTTCTCTATTACCGGATCATCTAATCCTTCCCAAATAAATTCCATTTCTATTTTTTTGTTTCTTTTTAATTCCTTCTTGGTTGCAGTGTTTTATTTCTTTGTAGCAGTGTATCCTATAATGAATGATTTCCAAACATCATATCTGTGTGCCTATAAAAATTATTTCATTCTCTTGCTCCATATCTCATAGTCTAGACCATTTTGACCATCGAATATTGGTGCTCCATTCTCAGTGTAATCCATGATATTCTTTCCAGTGGTTAAACTATTTTCTTGAAGGACCTGCTCTGATACCAATTTTTGGAATACTAAGAGGGGGGGGTGAATAAATATGAGAACTTTTACCACTTTTAACCACAATATATAAACTTCAACTTTATCTGCAATATATCCTCAATGTATCATCAATATATATTGAGCCTATAAACATAAGCAACATGATCACATCAAGTACACAATATACCATAATTTATGTGGAAACCCAAATGGGATAAAACCATGGAACACTTTCTTATATATCAAATAATGAATTCATTGGAAGAACCAACTTCCCAATTCTCCAACACCAACCCCCTATTTATAGGCTCCAACCTGAAGGAATATACAACTCCCTGAACTCTCTAGTTCCAACCAGAAGGAGGATACAACCCCTTGATTCTCAGGCTCCAACTTGAAGGAATCTCCAACTCCCTGTGTTCTCCAACACCAACCAGAAGGAGGCTACAACCCCCTTTCCTTTCCCCCTCCTTCCACCCTCAAATATAAGTGTAGACCAATTGTCACTACCACAATCACCGCCACTGTCACTGCCACTATCAAGGCCACTATCATTGTCATTTCCACTGTCACATCAACCTATGACTTGTCAACATGTCATTGTATCNAACACGGTGTTCAACCCCCAAGCTCTTCCCTTATTGATGGAGAACCCCAATGTCTCCCTTCTATGAGCTTTCCTTTGGTGGAGGATTGAAGTGGTGGAGGCCCAACTGGAAGGAACTTAATTTCTTGGTTCTGAATCGTGCCGACACGGAAGTCTGTAATATTTTCACTTCTGTTGATCATTTATTAATAGAAATACTCATTTCCCGTCCAATTGATATCTTGCAAATATATGAGTTATTATCCATGGGCGTATTTGTTATGTTTATAAATGGATTATTCTATTTAATGTGCTAACCTTTTATATTATCACCATATGCTTTATTTGCTTGTCTGTTGAGAACTAGTTGCAGGTATATAGCTTTGAGTTCAAGTGCTCAACGGTGGACTTCATTGAACATCTGGACAAGGTAGGCCTCTTTCTTACCTCGCTTGCATATTGGTTTATATAGCATGTTTATGGGATAGAGTTGATTTCTGCAGTCATTTCTGTTTGTTGTGGTTTACCCTAGCCATATCGAGATTTTCCTCGTAACATATTAGTAAGAATGTTTCCAAGCATCAAGTCAACTAAATGACCAATTACTTGAAATGTTGGAGGAATTTTTATTTTTTCTCCCTGGTTACCTCAAACATAATTCTCTAATAGCTCTAGCATATATAGGTACATATTTTATGGCTTGGAACAATGGAATTTTAACACATACATTTTTCATTTCCCCAAGAAAATCAAATTCAGGTTGTTTAATAGATTTCTCAATATTTAACCTTTCAGGATACGAGGGAATGTGGATTTGATTGTTCTGGGGAAATGGATTGATCTACTAAGGAAGGATTATCAATTGGATAATTTGATTCAACAACAGAGTCCTCATCAAATTGTTCCAAAATGATAGGAGAAGTTGGATTATCTGATTTAACAACTTTATCCCCGACATCTTGTTCCACAATGACGAGAGAAGTTAGATTAACTAATTTCCTTGATCGGACATGAATATCTTGTAGATATACAACAGAGATAATATAGGTTGGATAATTGGGTAACTCGGTGTTGTAAGTCGGTTGATTTATGTTATTGTTCAGGTTAGGAATGAATTAGGCAAGAGTTTGAGTTGGCCTTTGGGGTGGTTGGGTTGGCGGAAATTGTAATTTTTGTTGAGGTTGTGCTTATTGAAATGAAAGTTGTGGCTGAGGATAAAACTATTGTGGGTTTTGTTGTGGCATATTTCCATAAGGGAAATATCCTTGCCAAGATAGGTTTTTTTTCTTAGGGGATCCATTGTAGCCATGGTGTTGGTGGATACCAAGGGAAAAAAGGGTTTTGCAAGTATTTTTGGTTAGCCCATAATGCATTATATAATTAAGAAGAATTTGGATTTATATCTAGTGGATGATTTGGTGAGGGTCTCTTTTGGTTTATGATACAAAATTTCTCAACTCCCTCACTTGCTCCTTGATAAACTACTTTACTTCCAGGCAATGAAAGGCAATACTTATATCATGGTTCTGCTCACACATAGCATAGATTCCTATACTATCTAAGGGACACTCATGTAAGGGATGTTTCTTGCAACATTTTGGACAAAATGTATCCAATGGTAATGCTTCTTCTTCTTGCTTCTTCTTTATTTTCATGGTATCTAGTTGGGAACTCGGAGAACTAAGGATGTTAGTTTTAAAAGTATCTAACAAATTCCCAATTTCAACTCAAGTAATTGCACCCCTTGAGGGTTTATTAATACTTTAAAGGCTTTCTTGAGACCCACTTCCTTGTTTATTACTACCTCTTGATATCGTTTACATAACTCACAAATGATATTATATGGTAGTTCAAAAACATCTCCAACCCCCATCAAATTTAAGACATTTAGATACCTTTAAGAAAAAGTGTCTCTAGTTTGTTTGGGTCTAATTTATGTTGGTTGGATTGTCTAATATTATATTGGAATCTTTCGACGTAGTCGTTGAGACTCTCTTCTTCCTTTTGAGCCATCTTGAAGATTTATCCTCATAAATCTCTAGCTTGGCAATAATCTTGATATTTTTAAAGGAATGCTTGTCTCATACCTTCCCAATTTTGTATATAAATTCCACCCAACCCCATGAACCAGCATAAATCTGAATCTTTTAGGGTAGTTGGAAACAATTTTAATTTATGGGCATCGGATGAATAGTCATAACTATGCCATAAGACATCAAACTAAAAAAAAAAATGTGTTTGGATCCTCACTACTTAACCCATGGAAATGGGGTAGAGCAACATGTGGGATGTTTTTCATTTGGGTCGTAGCGTCTATATATTGAATGGGAAATTCAAATGTGATAGGATTTTGTGGAACGGATCCTTCTCCTTCTCCTTCAACCATGAAGTTTAAGGGATTTTTCTAAAACTCCATAGGTCCTCCAAAGGCTAGGGATTCTTCTAAGGTAGATGAAATAGAAGATTCACACTTATGACTGTGTATTTTAGGAGGATTTAGGTCAGCATAAGATGTGGAGTTTTCTTCAAGATTGGATGCCACCTCCTCAACAAGAGGTTTTTGTTCACTTGTGGAAGTACTTCCTCTTATTCCCCCTCTTTGTGCCAATGTGTTAGTTGCATGGGTGGCTCTTATTGTACCATAGAAATGTCCTCTTGAATATCTTACCCTATTCATGCATCCTAAACTATCATGATTTAAAATTTATTGGAATAGAGACTCACCACAAAATATTATGGTGAATGCGACAAGCTTTTACATTATAGAGATTCTATAGTGAACTCGTCTTTGCCTCTTATTGTCTCTATTCCCCTGCATTCATTCCTATATGCATTTAAAATTAATGTTACAAGGTTCATAAATCAATTTAAAATAAATATTCTTAACTCTTTAGTGTTTACCCGGCAACGACGCCAAAAATGTTAGATCTAAAATATGTTTCTTAAAAGACAACTATTCTATGGCTTCATTTATTTATCAATCCCTGGGTTTGTCTCAAACTTATGAAGCACTAGTGATATATACACAAAACTAAGACTCTGTAAATTGATTGGTCTCTTGTAGCATGCCTAATCAAAAGACGAATTATCATATTCAAAAGAAAACTAAGTCATAGAAAGGAAGACTGAAATTAAAGATAACTACTCTGATTGCATTTGGTTTGAATGGTGGATACTCTTTACTTTAGGATTGTTCCCTCATAAGTTATATTTTATGAAACGCAAATCTACAATCATTTCATTGTGAAATCAAATATGAAAATAACTCCATTCAAATACATACATATAATGTTGTAAAACTAATCTAGTAGCAATGAAAACAGACCTATGTGAAAAAATGTTTATAAAAAAAAATAGGTAGAGTATAAACGGAGTATTACAGTTAATTTGAAATGAACAAATATGAACACAATTATCTACAACAAACAAACTTGGCTTTGTACCTCTTGAAGTAGGCCCAACTCCAAAAAGTCTCAACAAACAATACAACTCTCAACTACAACATGCTTTTAACAATAACTCATAGAAACACAAGGAAATTGTATGTATTCAAACACTAAAAGTGTTTACAAAGTATTTATATCGATCTCTCCATTCTATATCTATGTATCCAAACACGAGAGAAATGTTATGTATATATAGTTGGAGACTGGAATTTGTTCTTAACAACTTAAAAACTAAAACATTTATAAAACCCTAATGCTATGGAGAAAATAACCAATTGTTCATTACAAACATTAGAGTTGTCGCACTTGTTGGAATACTGAAGGGGGGAGGGGGTGAATCAGTGTGAGCACTTTTACCACTTTTAACCAAAATATATAATATTCAACTTAATCGAAATTATATCATCAATATATCATGAGCATATAAACATAAGCAACATCACATCAAGTACACAGTACACCATAATTTACGTGGAAACCCAAATGGGAGAAAACTACATAATGTTTTCTTATATATCAATAGAATACATTCATTGGAAGCACCAACTGGAAGGAGGCACCAACCTAAAGGAAGCTACAACTCCCTAAATTCTCTGGCTCCAACCAGAAGGAGGCTACAACCCCCTKATTCTCAAGGTCCAACTYGAAGGAATCTCCAACTCCCTGTGTTCTCCAGCACCAACCAGAAGGAGGCTACAACCCCCTTTCCTTTCCCCATCTTGCCACCCTAAAATATAAGTGTAGACCAATTGTCACTACCACAATCACTACCATTGTCACTACCACAATCACTACCATTGTCACTGACCAACATGTTCAACCTGTCACTGTCACTTATACTCAACCAAATCCTCTCACATGGATCATATACCAAGTACACCTCTCAACTAGATGTCCAACATCACCAACACATGCCTCAACCAAGCATGTACCAAACCATCAACATGTACCCTACCAAGCATCAACTGTGTCCCACAACCTGTATGACAAGACGTGCATCAACCATGCACCAACACTTGTACAACAACAAGTGCATCAACCATACACCAACACTAATACCATGTACCCAAATGATCAATCATGTACATCAATCATCAACCATTTACATCAACCATCGACCATGTACATCAATAATCAACTGTGTACCAACATATGCATCAATGTATAAACCAAAACCTCAAGCATGCATCATAATCAACCAAGATCATATACCAAGTATATGCCTCAAGTATATTCCAATATCACAAAGATGTGCCTCTAACAATAAACCATAACAACCATATACAATGTACCAAGGATATGTCTCAACCATAACACCAAAGCATGAACCTCAACCATATGCAACCATAAACCAAAAGGGGCATCCAAGATATGCCTTAAGCATGAACCATACCATCCATGAAATAAGTCTAATGAACTATCACATCAACCATGTATCAAACCCCCATTGTTATGTAGACTCGGCTTGTACCAATTTCTTCAACAATACAACTCAACCAAACTTCCTCATACATGAACCACGTGATATGATTCACACATGTACAACAAGATATGTCATAAACCATGTATTAAACAACTACCAAAACTCTCAATATGTGCATCAAGCATAAACCATAATCTCCAAAATATCACCAAGCCATGCCACCAATATGAGCCATAACATTACCAAGATATAACCCTCAAAACTTACATAATGACATTCCTCATAACCTATGACAACCCTGTTTCATAATCATACCTTGTTGTAACCTGTAACAAGCATCCCCTTTACTTTACCTCATCCTTGCTACCTCATGTTTGCCAATAGATCAAGTTTTCACTAGATAGATATTCAATGAACTTGTGTGTAAGAATGAGAGACTCTTAATGTGTATTTATACCCTTCCATTTAACTACTTTTCAACCACCTTACCCTTAATTAATTTATTGTTGTAACCACTTTACCCTTAATTAATTTCTTGTTACAATTGTTTTACCCTTTAACTGTTTTACCCCTTTTCTTAATTTTAGGGTAGTAATTGTTTAACCCTTTTTCCTAATTTTAGGGTCATAATTGTTTTACCTTTTTTTCCTAATTTTAAGGTCATAATTGTTTTACCCTTTTTCCTAATTTTAGAGTCATAAGTGTTTTACCCTTTTTCCTCATTTTAGGGTCATAATTGTGTTACCCTTTTTCCTCATTTTAGGGTCATAATTGTTTTACCCTTTTTCTTAACTTTAGGGTCAACCTGTACTTTCTTGTTGCAACTACTTTACCCATAATTAGTAAACTCATAATTTCTTTGTTACCTCTACTTTACCCATAATTCACTTCTTGTTGACCTTCTAGAATATTCTAGATTATTCTTGAAGGTCCTCCAATCTTTAGAAAGCCATATCTCCTCAACCATGAGCCACATGACGTACCACCTATCACTGGAAACGGCATGATGGGTATGATACATCTATGATAGTCTTACTTACAAATACACTAACCTTCATGTCTTTATTCCTTGATAAATTGCGGGTTCCATGATCATAGCTTCGGGGCTACATGTAGACTTCATCAAATGCACCCAACACATATGTTGACATCAACCACTCCATAAATGAAAACTAACTATCCATCTATCTCAACCACATCTCTAGGGCTTCCAGACTTCTCCAAGGGTTGACGTCAATGACAACCAACTATCCAAACCAATTGTCCAACAATCTCCCCCTTTGGCATTGATGGAAACATCGATGGCAACACTAATGCTCCAACAATCATGGTCCCCTTATGACCATTGCTCCTCATCAATGTTTTCCACTCTCCCCCTTTGACATCAATGGCAAACGGTATCTCTCCCTGGATCTACTTCCCATGTCTTCATGCTTCCATTTTTTCTCTTTGTTTCCATGCCTTAGTTATTTTTTTCACATGTTTCTTTCCTCGTGTTCCTCTTCTCTTGTGACTTTTCCTGAAAGTATAATTTTCTTGAATAAACCTTCTCAGACTTCATGCGCTTAACTCTTCTGGTCTTTCTCTTTCTCTCCCTTTGACATCATGGGAAAAAGGATAAATCCCCTTGTCGGTATGTCTCCCCCTGTTTGTATGCTACTAATCTTCCTTTTTGAATCTCTTGATGATTTCTCTTCCCTTGACTTCTCTGCAAGATTTTGTGTAGATCAATGTAGGGCTACCTGTAAATGTTTCCTTTCCTCTATTCCAGTGTTGCTTATTATCCATCGGTGCTTCCTCTTGTAACTCTCTTACATATATAAAAAGCATTCAAAATTTATTGACTTCAAATATTCATGGCCTGTCATGTTCATTGTCTAGATATAAATGACCATATTGTTCAACAATGTCCCTCTGATGATATAGCTTCTTTTGAAGGTTTCTCTTTCCATGATTTGTTGTGCCTTTGACTACTTATCTTTCTATGACCAACTGATTCTAATTGATTCCACTGATTCCAACTGTAGATGAATTGCATGTTATCTATACATGTTAAGTATCAATCTTTGTCCATAGGTTGCAAACTGTCCATAACTGCTATGCATATTCTCTGACCCATGTTTTTTGTACCTACTAAATATCCATCTATGTCCATTCTTTGTTGCTCAATTGTCCACAATGTTGACCCATCTATTAATGTACTATTATGAAGGATTCACGGCTACAATCGATCATCACATATTCCTATTTCTCAAATTGAATCAAATGTGTCCATTGGTCTTCTTTATTTGCAAGTCAAACTCTGCATCTATGGAACAACCTGTACTCAATATATCCCTGCTTGAATACATACATGGAATACAATCATAAACTTATGCCTATGTAACTGCCAATTGATACATGTGTGGGAACACTAATTCTCAATCAATCAATTTCTCACATTGTACTTATGCTACCTGACTACTCTGAATATGTCTATGCAAGTACTTCAAACTGCTTGAAGAATGGTTCTATGATCTATAGAGCTACTACACTGGCTCCCCCTATTCAATATGCATATTTACTGTGAGTCTCCAAGCTGGTGGCTCAAAAAAATACTCACTCTGATGCAGAGTAATCTTCCTCTTCATCTGTAAACTCATCATCTTTCTGAGCTCTGACTTCTTCCCTTTTCAATGAGAAATGATAGTGGCTAATAGTTGCTCTCTCTCGGAATTTCCTCTAACTCACCTTGAATTAACAATAGATTGTTTTCATGGTTTTTTATTTAAAACTGAGAGAAATAAACTCTGGGTTAAGGAAGGCAGGGATACACTGCTCAGTTTTATGTCACCACACCATGGTCATCAAAGTTTTGGAAAGGTAGGGAGTGCAATTCCCCTTATTTCCAGCAGATCTTAAGATGAATGAATGATGATATAGTGAATAGAAGAGGCTAATGCAGAGGAATTTGAATACAAAATATAGCACTAACCAATCCAAGTAAAACACAACACTGAGATAGGGGATTTGTAGTGTAGTTTTAGCAGCGACTTTCTGTAGCGTAGTATGCACACAAGGGCCAAGTGAATGAACAAGTATTCAAGCTTCAGAAGCAAAATGGCTTGACCTCTAGAATAGGTGAAATTTAGGTGGAAAATGGCTATGAAGTCTGTGGGAGAAAATCTACAGATGAAAATGGATGAGAGAGGAAGTAGTCTGCAACGTCGGGTGCTACCAAAAGCTAAGGTAGGGGTGTCTCAAGACTTTTCCATGCAATTGAGAGGACTCACGGAATACCTAGAGATTGTGACTGATAATGGAGGGTCTGCAACAAGTTACAAAACTGATACGTCCACCTCATCCTCCAATTTAGCTTTGATAGTTGATCCTGTAGCGCAGTCTACAGCTGGTATAAGCTAGTGATTGTAGCAGTGTCGAGCTTGAGAGAAAATCCAAATGCTTAAACCATTAGCAAGCTTCATAAATGAGCAAATCTCAATATTCTCTTATAATGAACAAGGGCGCTGAAAACTAGAGAAATCATTACCTCATCTTATTATGAGAAATAATGGAAAAGATCAAAGGACAAAGGTGCGTTAAGGAAACTCCTAGTGATTTGGCAGTGCCTTTTTCAAAAATTTGATTTGACCCCCCTTTAATGGACATAGGGACAGCATGGAAAGGATAAAGAGTATGAATGGATGGAGTGATTTGTCAAGTCATTTGCATCATGGGGTCGGTTATGCTTTATGTCAAGTCAAGAGGTGAGTCGAAACCATAAACCATAGAATGACCCGAGCATTAAAATCTATTTGTGGGCCAAAAATGAGCCAAAACCACAAGTCTTTATTTGTTCAAACTAACCTAAGAAAATCACATAAAGAAAAATAAAGCAA
Source organism: Picea sitchensis (assembly GCA_010110895.2). Classification (NCBI taxonomy): domain Eukaryota; kingdom Viridiplantae; phylum Streptophyta; class Pinopsida; order Pinales; family Pinaceae; genus Picea; species Picea sitchensis. The sequence continues at coordinate 258,762 of SNQJ01S0007550.1, forward strand.
ACCTAAAGTATAAAGGATAAAAAAATAAACATAAGGGATAAAAGACCCAAGGCAATTTCATGTGATAGCATTGGCTCCATGGGGGATGGCATGCTCCCTATGAGCTGCCAAGAACAAGCAGTTTCAGTGCCTTATCCTAGGGCTATGGCGTCACTTATTTAATCAGAAATAAAACAAAAATGATATTTACAATGAAATGAAAAGCCACTCGTGGCTTAAAAAAAATACTTTTTCAGAAAGTGCCCATTGACAGGGCCACCAAAAACTTCAGAGTCCTCCAAATTTTGCAACTTATAAGTGTTATTTGAAAATACCTCAGAAATTTTGAAGGGACCAATCCACAAGGCTTCAAATTTATCATGCTTGACTTTGTCTTTCTTGGGTCCATCTCGCTTGACCACTAGATCTCCCAGATGGAAATCTTCTTTGCTTACCTTCTTGTCAAAGGCTTGCTTGATCTTTTGTTGATGGTTTTGTGCTTTGTCCAGCAGCAGCTCCCTAGTATATTGCACTTCTACCAATTTTGGTATTCCTCTGATCATATCATCAGGTTTTCCTTGGTAGTCACATCGCCATTTTCAGTTGAACCTTTAAACTTTACAACAACATCATTCATGTCGAACAATCTCTCCAAAGGAACTAGTCCTTTTGGAATATGGTTACTAGGCAACTGAACAGTATGATGGTTAATAATTTTATTTAGAAAAACATCAACATGAAGGCTATTTTCAATATCGTGATCTTGATCAACATGTAAGGCAGAAAACTCATCCACGGTCTTAAGAAACCTTTTAATATCAAGATCATCCTCAAAAACCTTCCAATATTTGACATTATCATATGTAGAGGGTTTATACTTCACTTCTACATCATATTTGAGTTTAGGTGGCAAAGGGACTCTGAAATTACTTGTTGAAACAACCAAAGAATATGCCATGGTGTTTGCCTCTCTTGGAACAAATGAGATATGAAAATCTAAGAAGAAAATGTCAACAAGATCCCAAACTTCATTTCTGTAAGTCCTTAGCCTGGGTGTTTAGCTTGATACAAATTTTGTATTTGATGGATAATTAATTCAGCATCTCCAAACACTGCTAGCTCTTCAATCCCGATGTCTTTGGCATCCCTCAAACCCAAAACAAGAGCTTCATATTCTACCACATTGTTTGTAGTTTCAAATTCAAGCGTGTAGGACAAAGATATGATCTCTTGAGTAGGGGAAACAAAGACTACTCCAGCACCAGCACCTTCCTTAGAAGAGGCTCCATAAAAAAACATCTTCCAAACAGAGGTATTTGGAGGAGAATCTTCACAAAAGGTAATGGATTGTTTTCTGATTTAAAGAGGATCTTGAGGAGCATCAGTGAGCTGCAATATACTGGATCCTAAATCAGTATCAAGTGAAAAAATAAGATGGTTGGTGGGGTTTGTTTCATCATTGATGATGTAGGCTAATTGAGCCTCCCTGTAAAGTCTTCTATGTTCTCCCCCAAACACAGGAATGGTGGCATATGTAAGGTCCATATGCAAGGTTCCCCCTAGTCTTTTTATCCAAGATCTTGACAAGATCATACCAAACTTGGGGGGGGACATAAGCCACCACAATATCCATGACCACACTTTTCATGGGCAACTAAAACAATGTCACAACCAGATCTTTGATAACCCCGAGACACTTCACTTTCCTAGAGTCAAAAGACTATAAGTCATGGTATGTTTTTGTAATTTCCAACCCAAACTCATCCATGATTGTTTTTGGCATGAGATTGTGAGATGCCCCTGAGTCCATCAAAAAATTGTGCAACACTTTATCGTGAATGTTCAATGATGTATAGAAAGGAGGGGATGAATCATCTCTATATTCTATCAAAGGTCCTAGGATGGCAGCTGGTTTTTCATCTTGAAGGTTGACCGAATCAGTGGAATTGGAGGAAGGTTCGGGTTGCAGCATTTCGGAAAGATATATTTTGAATTCCTCATTTTTTATCAGCTCCAAAAAAGGTACAGGGATTTTGATTTTTTGAATCTCACTTTCAAAGTTGAAGGAAGATGGACATTTCAAAATCTCCTTAACTCCTGGGGTAGGATTCTTAACCAATGCTTGAGGGATTTGTGCATATTTTTCTTTGATGCCAGCTACCACGGCCTTAGCAGAATTTTCTTTTTTAGTGGGTTGATCAGAAGTGTCAGTCTTTCCCTCTTTCTTTTTGGACCTTAGGTTGTATCTATTTTGATTATGATTTGTTTTTTCTCCTTTGTTCAATTCATTTAAATGACTATCCATGAGAGACTCTTCATATGCAGATTGGGTCAAATGAGGGGAAGAAGAGGTGTCACCAAGACAATGAATTTCAGGATCAGTTTCTTCATCCTCTCCTTCTTCATCAACAACAAGGTTGTTTTGGAGAGGGGTTTGAATTTTTTTATCATCCCTATCTCTATTTCTTGGATCCCTTTGGAGGACCTGGGGGGAATTATTTGGTCTTTTGAAATTACCTCTATTGTCAGCATTTTGTGTGTTCCTATAGGTTTGTTTTCCTTCAATTTTTAACTTCTCTATTTCAGCAAAAAGTGATTTTCCCAATTTTGTAAGTTCATCAACTTGAGGATGGATAACAAAGGAATCAGAGGTTTAGGCTTCAACTCTAGTTTTTCTCTTATCCCTATCATATTTTCTCCTAAGTTTGTCAGCTGCCACTATGTTATATTCTACTTCTAAGGATGCATCTTGCATATGAGCTAAGGAGGTAGATCTTCTTTCTCTCGGTAGAAGGAAAAACTCAGGGTCAAAAGCACTAGCATAGGTGATCTTCGCAGAGGTTTATGTTGTCTTTATTTCAGTGGGAATATTGTTGTACATTTTATTGAATCTCTTAGAGAAGTCAGAAACAGATTCTCCCTCTTTCCTCTTAAGGGATCCAAATTATGTGATATAATAAAGAAAATCTTTTTTATCCCCCCACTGTCTCAAGAAAGCATCATCTAAAGCTTCAATCCCAGCAATAGATCTAGGAGTCAAACCCCTAAACCATTTACTAGCCTCACCATCAAGGCTATGTACAAAGACTCTCATCGATAAATCTTCATTCTCAATGTCAAGGTTGTCTACATAACTATAAAACGTAGTAAGCTTTTCTTCAGTAGTTATGTCTTCCTCCCCTGTGAACTTGGGCATGTACTTAAGGTAGTCTCTAGCAGGAAGAGCATTCATAGGCTAAGGTAAGATAAGAGGGGGATACCTAGCAGCCACTGTGGCATCCATCCTATTTCTAGGAGTATTACCACCTGCCATTTGGTTATGACTTGTAGGAGAACAAGGGGGAGATGGAGTTTTGACAGCTGCAACTACAGTTTGGGTTTGAGGGGAAAGAGGAAACTTGGATGAGGATGGAGAGGTCTTAGATTTCAGAGGAAGAGTTTGAGCCTTTGGGGAAAATGAAATAGGGTCCAAGGGAGAATAGGTTTCCTCTTTTTTAGTCTCAGTAACTTTGATAGGAGGAGTAGGAAAACCCAAAGTAGGGAAATCTTCAAGACTCTCAAGTCTGAACCACTTTGCAATGTCAAGGGAAACAAGGGTTTCAAAACTTTCTTCTTTTAAAATTTGGGAGAAAAAGATGTAGCATATTCAAGGAAATTTTCAAAATCTAGACTTCTAGAAACTTCGACAAAAGGTAAAATAGGAGGGTTATATATGAGCTCTTGGAGTTTTAAAAGTAGAATCATATGAATGACCAAAAGTACCTGGTATAGTAGCTGAAAAGCCTTCTTGAGAAGTCTTTCTTCTTTTGAGAATCTCTCTACTGGGTCAGCTTCAAGTGTTGCCAAAGGTAGATGTGGAGTAGACCTCTTGTGTCTACCTTTGGAAGACACATAGCTTTGAAACAATGGAGTGCCGGTGGTGAAATCTTCAATATCTTGAATTCTAATGCACCTTTAGAATCCCGATTACATGGCATGCGTTCTATCCTAGGGAAATGTCTTTAATTTGTTCCCAGAGCAAGTAGAATATTAGCACTTAAGAGTCATTCAGTTGCAAAGAGATAAGCCCAATACCCATCCAGTATGTGTAAATGTAAATGAGTGATTAAAGGTCAAATGGACAAGACTTCCGAGAATACTAATGTTTTAACTCAAAAATATGGGCTAGCATGCATAAAAAAAAATGAGGTCTTGATTAACTTAATTAGAGTGAATGAAGATACAAAGTGAATGGGAGGGAGACTTAAGGTGAGAAGTGTAAAGGTCTTCTATTGGTATGGTCTTCAAGCAACCCAAGGAGGAAAAACTCAAACAGAGCTGCTTGAATTTAAAGTTTAAGAACATTGAAGAACATCATAGCAGTATTATAATCATACATTCATCATAACAAAGCCATAACAATCTCATATGGATCATCCTATCTTGGTACTTGATATAAGAGGCAACAATATGATATAAAGAGAAACTAACTTCTATTAATCAAAAATTGTCGAGAGTCCATTACATAACCAGAGAATAGTCTACTTAGTCAAAAATATTACAATCAGGGAGCCCATTTCAACCATTCGAACCTCACTAATCATTTAGAATATGTATTTATAACCGAAAAGGAAAGGCAACAACTAGAAGTCATGACTAACTTCCCTCCTAGGATTCTCTAAGCAGGTTACCATTCTAACCCACAGTACTTCTTAGAAGCTCTTAACAAATTGCTACAAATTAGGAACCATGTTAACATAGTTACCAACTTAGCAAATATTATAACCTCTATTATATTATAACATTGTTATATATTACACTTCTGATATAATATAACATTGTTATATTATAACAATGTAATAATATAACATTGTAACATTATTAAGAGTGTTATATAATATTACATATTTATTTTCAAAAACATTTAAATAAATTTGTAGCTTAGGTAATATTAGTGTTTTGTTGTTTTTTATTTTAGATGGTTTTTTTAAAATATTTTTATTATTGAATATTGATTTTTTTTTTAGGTTTTACTCATTTTGTTTTTAATTTTTAAGTTTGAGAGGGATTTTTGCTCTTCTCTTTTAACCAAACGTATTTTTGTGTTTTAAATTATTGTTTTTGGGGGAAATTTTAATTTTTTTCATTTCTTTCTAAGTTTTTCTTTGTTTTCACCATTTTGTTAGGTCCTTAAAATTTCTTAGCTCATATGTTAGAATATGGTCAATATAACAATATTTTAAGAAATTATTTATGTTTCATTCAAGGTAACTTATTCTTACATTTTATTGTAAAAGTAAAAAAAATTATTAAAAAGTAGTGATTGAATTTTTAAAGAATATATTGTGATATCTTACATGGCATTATGTATTACCTTGTGGCTGGAGTGATAATAACAATTAAAAGTAAACATTTAAGGTTTATTTCACGATTTGTTTTATAGTAATGATGAGTTCTTTACCACATTATAAAAATGTGTCATTTTCATACCCTAATTTTGGAATGGGTGCTATCGATAGCGGTACTTTTCAATTTGATGGTTGATCTTAGGGTTTTGGTTTAATGGTACCAAATGATAAAAATCACGATTTCAAATGATCTCAAATTTAAGGTTTGAAAAGAAGAAAAGATAAGTAATCAAAAACATTTTCATTTGTTTTTAGGTGTTGATTTAAAGGTTTTTTTTAAGCTCTTGTCTAAATTTTGAAGCCCACATGTTTGAAAAAGTATGTTGTAGTTTGACCCCATTTTAAAACCATGATTGCTACCGGTGACACCACTTTTGAATTGGGGGTTGGTGCTGATGTTTTTATGCAAAATATGGGTTTTAGGGGCTAGAGTTCTCGTTTTGAAGTCACAATTCTCATTAAGTTGTGTATGTTTGTTGGCAACCACTCCAATAAGAATTAAATGACATGTCTCCCTTTAGGCTCATTCCTTTTCATTTCCAAGTGTCCTCCAGGGGTTGTATGCTACCACTTGTGATCCTCGCTTCTCTTCACATCATCAACCATCCAAAGGGGTCATGAACTCGAATCCCTTGACTGCAAGGGCCATTTCGTAGCGCCAAGTGATAGTGCGACAGGTAGTGATTTCTATAGTGCCCTTTGCAAAACGACTTTGCAGATTTCATAGTGGCTCCTCCAAAACAGGTCTGCAGCTTTCGTAGCACAAATCATGTGTAATGATTGTGTGGAATTTCGTAGTGCCCCTCTTGAAATAGCTTCTGCAGATTTGGTAGTGCCACAACTCAAATGGTCCTGCAGATTTGGTAGCACCACTCATCAAATCAGTTCTGCAAAATCGGTAGCACCACCGTTGAATTGTAGCTAGGAGATTTCATAGCAAATTAGGTAGCGAAATTGTAGAACATACTATATACACGATTACAACGTGTAGGCTACAAAATATCGTGTTTTTTAAGTAGTATTGAGACCAATCCTTCAAAGAACAAAAAACTTAGTTGATGGACTAGGAGCATGTAGATGCTTGTATAGGTGGAAAAATTAAACTTCCTTGATCACTTTATTCTTGCAAAAAGAGAACACCCACACAAATGGATCTTATATCCCCAACTACTTCATCAACCTAACACACCTCCTTGTTGCAGGAGAGTTTCCCTCTATCATGGCAGCATGTTTTTTCTTTGTAGGGATACTCTTCTTGTCTGCAGGTGTATTCTTCTTGATTATTGGTTCATTTTTTCAATTGTAGCTTGTACCATACCATTTAAAGTTCCTCTCGACCAATTCATCCTTGAAATGATGTAATTCTTCCTTGAGATTTCTATTTTGAGACTAAAAGCCTCACAGTTTTTCCTGTAGAGGTTCTTAAGTTGCTTATGGAAAGGCAGGGCTCTTCTTGCTAAAAAACTTTCCAGATCAAAGGTGTTACTATAAATATCCATGAGCTCTTTCATCTTAATTCTCCCAGACAAACTTTCTTTTTCAAACTGGAAACCTCCTTCCTAGCCTCCTTGAGTTGTCTGATCAATATTTTGAAAGTGTGATTACTAGGTGGAGTGATGATGTTGATAACCTCAACAAGTTTCTCAATGGATTTACCTTTATATTTTTTTGAACAGAGGCTCTATCTATCACCTCAATGGAAGCTTCTCAATGTCTTTACCTTTATCTTTCTCCTCACTTTCTTAGAAGTGAAACCTTAGGTAGGACTTCTAATTTAACAACCTCCTTAAGGGTTGATGATCTAGTAAAAGGATTCATGATTTTGATCTTATTTATTGGAGCAGGTGAGAAATGCAACTTCCTTCCCTCTTGGTTGTGGCTTTGGTGGATGAGAGTTTATTCCATTAGGAGGAGGTGAAAAATCTCTACGTGGAGAGAGATGAACCTCCCTCTCTTCTTCAATTTCCTTGATGACTTCTTTGCTTTGGTAGTGGGCTTGCCTTTCTTTTCCTTCTTGTTCCCTCTTTGAACAACAACTGCCTAGATGGAAAATGGATATGCATATTAGACTGAGGGGTAGAGGCTATCAGGTTGCATGTGAGCATAGACAATGAATTGTTCCCAAGGAATGTTCCTCTTCTTCAACTCTTCCATTACCAACATCTGATCAGCAGTGAATGGCGGTAGTATCCCGCGACCTTGGACTTGGCTTGGAATCTGCTCAATCTTCCCCTTGGCTTGGAATCTATCAGAAATCTTCCCCATGCTCCTCAAAAGGTAGAAAGGGATATTCATTGTAGATTTACCAGTATAATGTAGCAAGAGCCTTATACGGTACTAGTATAACATGTTAAACCCTCCCTCACATGTAAAGTTTCTCTGGATGATCTTCAACATTTTATAAAAACCTTCAACTAGGTGGCTTCTAGGCACTCCCTTAGACAAATTATATATTTGATAGTCTGGTTTAAGAAAGTCCTTAGAGAAGGAATCATTTAGGATCATGGATTTAAAACACATCTCACCAGTATTAGGAATCCCAGTGGTTGTTGCAATAGAGGCTTCAGATATCTCAAACTCAAGGTTTCCCACCTTAGTCTTAATGTCATCAAAATGTAATGCAAACTCCCTTGCTACTTCAAGGTGTCCCCTTTGCATGTTTTGGCAAAAAGAGAGGCAGTCAACCCTTTGGAAAACCTCCCTGACCATTGGCTCAGCATCAAACAGGTGGATGTCAGAGGGTTCAATCCTGACCACACTCCCTCCTTTGTGAGACTTCTTCCTTTGAGGTGTCTCCATGGATATAAATAGGGGATCAAAGGTTGTGGTGCAATGAGGGGTAAAGGAAACAAACAGAGGCAGATATCAATGAGAAATGATAGTGGCTAATATTTTCTCTCTCTCGGGATTTCCTCTAAATCACCTTGAATTAACAATAGACTGTTTTGATGGATTTTTCTTTAAAACTGAGAGAAAGAAACTCTGAGTTAAGGAAGGAAGGGATACACTGCTCAATTTTATGTCACCACACCATGGTCATCAAAGTTTTGGAAACATAGGGAGCACAATTCCCCTTATTTCCAGCAAATCTTAAGATGAACGAATGATTATATACTAAATAGAAGAGGCTAATGAAAGGGTCTTTGAATACAAAAGATAACACTAACCAATCCAAGTAAAACACATCACTAAGACAGGGGATTTGTAGCATAGTTTTAGCAGCGACTTTCTGTAGCGCAGTGTGCACACAAGGGCCAAGTGAATGAACATGTATTCAAGCTTCAGAAGAAAAATGTCTTGACCTATAGAATAGGTGAAATTTAGGTGTCAAATGGCTATGAAGTATGTGGGAGAAAAGCTACAGATGCAAATGGATGAGAGACGAAGTAGTCTGCAGTGTCGGGCTCTACCAAAAGATGAGGTAGGGGTGTCTCAAGACTTTGACATGCAATTAATAGGACTCACAGAATACCTGGAGATTGTGACTCATAATGAAGGATCTGCAACAAGTTAGGAAATTGCTACTTCCACCTCAGCCTCCAATTTAGCTTTGACAGTTGATCCTATAGCGCAGCCTGCAACTCGTCTAAACTAGTGATTTCAGCAGCGCCGAGCTTGAGAGAAAATTCAAATGCTTAAACCGTTAGCAAGCTTCATAAATGAGAAAATCTCAATATTATATTTTAATGAACAAGGGCGTTGAAAACTAGATAAATCATGACCTCAACTGATTATGACAAATAATGGCAACGATCAAAGGACAAAGGTGCGCTACGGAAACTCCTAGTGAGTTGGCAACGCCTTTTTCAAAAATTTGATTTAACCCCCCTTTAATGGACATAGGGACAGCATGGAAAGGATAAAGAGTATGAGTGGATGGAGTGATGTTTCAAGTCATTTGGATCATGGGGTGGGTTATGCTTGATGTCAAGTCAAGAGGTGAGTCGAAACCATAAACCATATAATGAACCTCGGCTTAAAATCTATGTGTGGGCCAAAAATGAGTCAAAACCACAAGTCTTTATTTGTTCAAACTAACCTAAGCAAATCAGACAAAGAAAAATAAATCAAATGTAAAGTCTAAAGGATAAAAAATTAAACATAAGGGATAAAATACCCAAGGCAATTTCATGTGATAACATTGGCTCCACAGGGGATGGCATGCTCCCTGTGAGCTGCCAAGAACAAGCAGTTTCAGTGCCTTATCCTAGGGCTATGGGGTCACTTGTTTAATCAGAAATAAAACAAAAATGATATTTACAATGAAATGGAGATCCACTCATGGCTTAAGAAAAATACTTTTTTTTTTCAGAAAGTGCCCATTGATAGGGCCACCAAAAACTTCAGAATCCTCCAAATTCTTTAACTTATAAGTGTTATTTGAAAATACCTCAGGAATTTTGAAGGGACCAATCCACAAGGCTTCAAATTTATCGTGCTTTCTTTTGTCTTGCTTGGGTGCATCCCACTTGAGCACTAGATCTCACAGCTGGAGATCTCCTTTGCTTACCTTTTTGTCAAAGGCTTGCTTGATATTTTGTTGATGGTTTTGTGCTTTGTCCAGTACTTGCTCCCTAGTCTGTTGCACTTCTACCAACTGTTGTATTCTTCTGACCATATCACCAGGTTCTCCTTTGTAGTCCTAGAAGAATTTTGCCACGGGAAAGGCAAGCTGAGTAGGAAAGATAGCCTCAACTCCATACACAAGATAAAAAGGAGAGATACCAAGTGATCTCTTGGTTGTAACTCTATCAGCCCACAAAGCAAATTTCATCTTTGAGTCCCATTCTTTCTTGTTGTCTTCTAACAATCTCTTGAGCTAGTAACCATATTCCAAAAGGACTAGTTCCTTTGGAGAGATTGCTCGACATAAATGATGTTGTTGTAAAGGTTAAAGGTTCAACTGAA
>SNQJ01S0007551.1:0-14930 GCA_010110895.2 Picea sitchensis
GCAACGCTTCCAAATTAAAACTGATAATCAAAGCCTCAAGTATTTTCTGGAAAAATTAAAATTATATCACAAACCCATGTCCAAGGAAAATTTTGTTTAAGATATATTACAACACTCAGAGAAGGAGGCTGTGAACATGGGTCTCTTTCCCCCTCTCTAGTCTATGCTTGAGTTCTCTCCCAATTTTTGGGTATGTATATATATATATATGAAAAAAGAAAAGAAAAAAAAAGAGAAAAAAACTAAGAAAAATAAAATAATAGAAAATAATTAAAGTAAAGAAAAAAATTAGTCTAATTTTGAAAATCAACTTGCTCGTATAGCTAGACATGGAATTGCTTGAAAACGAGGTTGTTGGTGAGAATGTCCACAACAAAATTTGACATTAAGTTGTTGGTTCTACTTCAATTTATTCAAATAATTATGTTTTTTCTCATGTTAGATGACAAGGGAAGCATTAAGGCCCTCCTTCTAGAATAATTTTCCCCATCGACTCCAACACATTATCTTGGGCCAAAGTTAGAGATTTTTCATGGTAGCTAGGGGGTTGCATACATCAATGGAAGTTTCTCTCACTAGAGGTAGTGGGGATTCATGAATGCTCTCTAGTTTCTAGATCTTGTAGGTGACTCGACTCCAACTCATTTATTCTTACCTCGCAATATGTACCATGGCACCTCGACTCTCATTGACATCAATGGTGAGTAGTCCCACATTGGTTAACAACGATCATCATTGGCTGGTAATCCAATAATTTATTTCTATGCTCAACTTCAACAAATTTATTCACATAGATAGAATTGTGCCAAAATTGGGTTTTAGTGAAGATCATTTGGTTTGTGGTTTTAAAATGAAGTTTTCAATGTGTGAATACAAGGGGAATAGGATGCAAGGAAGTTGGAACAAACAAGTGCCTCAAAAAGAGGGGCTATCTCTTCCTTTAGCAGGTCTTTTGTTGAGGGATCATATCTCTTCCTCATTATAGAGCATGATGCATGATTCTTATTCTGGCCCCACATAACCATGCTTCAATTTTATTTTTGTAGTTATTTTCCTCTCACTCCATCATTAGATCCATTTTTAGTGGCATATGTCATCGGGTGGCCCAAATTAGCCACCGATACTCATTCATCACCTTTGTTTTTTATATTTTCATCATGAATAAGTTTAGATTTTCTAATTTTCTCTAAGATATTCACAACATGTACATAAGAAAAGGTAATATAAAAAATGCCCCTAATATTCTATTAGCAACAACACTTAACTTCATCAACTTGAGTCAAAAAAAGGAAAGTTGAAAGTATTGGTACAGGAGCTATACAGGAGGTACATGAAAGCTTGTAACTGTATTTTATGGAAGAAAGACAGCCAGTCACATACTTTCATTCATTAGTCCATGGATTTGCAACATACATATGTATCTTTGATCAACAACAACTGTTACCTGCACAAAATGCAACCACAAAGCTCCCGAGTTAGTACCTTGCAGAGATGCCTCTGACATATTTTCATTGCATCTACAAAGTGTAAGTTGGTAATTAAACAAAGGTAATTCAGAGGAAAAAAAGTTTCTTTTAAACTCTTTTAATCTCTTTTAATCTATTGAAAACAAAGAAAATATTATTGGAAACTCTCTTATGATTTTTCCCTACCTCCACCATTTATTCCACTATTAAAAACCCCATGGCCATTTTACCTACTCTTTTATACCCTAAAATTCCTTTATCTATGCTATATACATATGCTATATATATATATTGGATTTATTTAACATTTGAACATTATTTAATATCCAATTCCTACCATTATACCATACTCCACGCCACCTTAACTCATACCCTATCTATTTCCCATTACATGTATCAATCAATGGATCTTACATGGGTCAAATTGCATGTTCATGCATAGAGTAGTCACATCATTCCTCCATATGTCAACATATCCCATCAACCATATATATATCATTCATTAATTCACCATGAGTCTACACTTGTCGAAAAAATGATATCTCCATACTTATGCATAATTAAGCTTGAGATTATGAGGATATGGTGGCATCCTTACATCTCGTGCAAACCCGATAATTTCATGATTTCCCATGAGCTCATAAAGTCTCTTGTTTGAATATGACAACTAAACTGAAATCACCAAAGGGATTCCAAATGAGTTACATTCATAATCGTTTGAAATTGAAAACATATAGGAATTTAATATTGATGACCATTCAAGCTTCTCCCACAACATTATATTACACCTTTTGTTCATTAATAATACATCCAACATATTCTTTCTCATAGAACCATTTCCATTCATGATGGTGGTCGATTTCCACGATCCAACCTCCACGTGAGCTCTTGAGGCTCTGCCAAAATATAATTCATGTCCAAAGATGCTAAGGGCCACACGGTGGCATGAATTCTTTGCAAAGTTCATGGGACACAGTGATCAAGTGAGTGATCAAGTGAAACTGCAATTTGAAAAGGGTTTTAGTGGATGAGTGGTTCAAGTTGGAGAACTAGTAATGTAGGTGACCCAGAAATCAATAGCTCATTCCACAGGCTTGTTGATGGAAGGGGAAAGGTATTGGATCATGTTGTTATTGATGCCAATGGTTTGATTGATTGATGTCAAGTGATGGATTGATTGATAGTTTTTATTGGTTGTTGAATTGTCACTGTATATGATGAATTGTCCTTGATGAGAATGATAGATGTCAAAGTGGAAACCAATTATGAAGATGAATCAATGAGTTGACATAATGCATAGTTGATGTATATGATGCGGTGGTGGATTGATGCAAAGATGAATCATTATAGTCTTATCATGGTTGATAAAGGTACACAAATGGATGAAATCCAAAGTGGTCCCCTTATGGTGAAATCCCTCACGGGAAGACGCTTTGTGGTTGGAGGAGCCATGCTTGTATGTGGAATAATGAGATGAAGATCAATGAAGTTGTTGGTGAAACTATCCTGGATGGATAGTGCTTGTCATGACATTTCCAGTGGTATGTGGAATGTGACATAACTCCTCACGGTTTGAGAGTTATGGCCTTACAAAGATGAAAGACCCCCATATGTTGGCTTGAAGCCCACAAGGTCAAATAATTCAAAGTGACCTAAAAAAAGAAATCATTATTTAAATGATAAAATCAAGTGACAAAGTCAAGGTGGATTATTTAAATAATAAAGTAAGGTGACAAAATCAAGAAGGAATATTTAAATGATAAAGTATTGGAGAAATTTCTATTCATGGAATGTGGTTAACCCTAAAATAAGGAAAATAGGTTAAGTAACCTAGAAATGGGTTAAGTAACCTAAAAATGGGTTAAGTGACCTAGACGATGAAAGTATAAATAAGATAGCTATGGTCTCTTGTACATCATCCTTTTTGTGGATCAATGGGGAGCTTCTTGTGAATATCTTTTGGAGTATTGATGGAGAGATTCTTGAGCATTTTTGGTGTGGAACTCTTGAGCATGATTGAAGATCTATTCCGAGGAAGAGAGTGAGAGGAGGATCTCATGGATGCATCAAAGTTTCGGCAATATCGAATATCTTGACGGAAAAATTCCCGGATCTTCAGAAACCCTAGTTTCTGAGGTATACACAGGTTTTCTGTGTATAGGTTGCATATACATTGAAGGCATATGCGGGCTGTATGAAGACAGGGTGTGTATAGTAGACATAATGGTGAATACTTGTGTTTGAGCTGGTGCCAAGCTATTGGATGATGAGGCAGGTTCCAGATCTGCATTCTATGGCCTCAGATCTATCATTGAGACACTGGTATGGTTACATTATTGTCTTGATGGATACTATTGTTTGATGTGTTGTGAATGCTTAGGAAATTCTTGGTATGTCTTCTATGATGTGGTTCAGTTTGGTTGATTTGGTTGATGGAGTGAGCAGTATTCTTTTGATTCAGTGGTGACATAATTTCTATGGTATACTAGTTCTTTCTACATGGTTGAGATAACATTCATATTGATTTGTTTTGGAGCATGAGAAAGCTATTGGAGAGCTTGGATGTGTTGGCTAGTGGTCGGATTGAACAGTCAGAGACAAAAGAAAATGATATACTAGTTGCAGATGATTTGAGTTGATCTTGAAGGATAAACCCTAACTGCTCAGAAGGTATATGTAGGCTTCTGTATACACTGCCCGCGTGCATACGTGGGCTGTAGTGAGCCAGGGCGCGCACACATACAGACTGCACTACTGATAGGTCACGTACATATTAACAGATTGATATCTATTGAGGATTGTTGCCTCATCTTAGTTGGTGCCGAGGGTGTAAGATGAGTCTTGCATTATCAAGTTGGTGCTCTTGTAGAGTTGTACTCTATTCAGTTGTTGTTGATAAACCCCCGGATTGTAGTCCATAATAAAAAGAAAAATTATACATACATATTGTGTTCTTTGTGTTTCTTGTGGTGATGAATTGTTGATGATATTTTGATGATATATGTTGCTGATATATTTCCACATATAACTAGTTATAAATGACAACAAGGGTAATGAATAAATGTTGAATGTTAACTAAGAAGTTTTGTGTAAGAGGGAAGATTTGGGAAAAAGAGCCTCACACTCATTCACCCCCCGTCTAAGTGTGGTAGGTGTGTCCAAGAATTGGTATCAGAGTAGGCCTTCACTACAAGCCTTAACAAGCTTGAAGGAGATCCATAGACACACAAATGGATGATGAAGTTTCAATCCTTGATGAGGAAAACTATTCTACTTGGAGAATAGAGATGAGAATACATTTGAAGGAAATGGGAGCAACCATTTGGAAGGCATCCATTGGTGGATCGGTTTCGTTGAAGAACAAGTCAAAGTTTGCAGATCAAAGGGAATGAAAGAAGAATGATGTATTGGCTCTCAAGACCATTCTTAGTGGACTCTCAATCCCTATCAAAGAGAGCATGGGACAATGCACCTCTGCCAAGGATATATGGCTAAAGCTAGAGGAAACATATCAGAGAAAGAAGGAGAAAGAAGACTCCCTCAAAGGTAAAGAATCTCCAAAAACTCTTGAATGCATTATTTCTAAATGTGATTTTGAAATTTTTTCAAGTGAAGATAAAGAATCAAGTGATGATAACACAGAGGTAGATCTTGAAGACATTTCAAATGAAGGCAAAGAATTATGTGTTGATATTGGCAAAAACGAAGATAGTGAAGATATTTTAAATGAAGGTAAGGAAGCCTCAAACACCCTTGATTTCAATGATGATGATGAATTTTTCTCTACAAGTGAAGAAGAAGATGTAGAAACAGTTTGTGTAAAGTTTGATGGTAATTATCCCATGAAAAGAATAGAAGGAAATCTATTAAAACTTCAAAAGGAAATTGAAGAGGGTTTATATAGATATAGAAGTGATCATTATTATATAGACTATAACTATCTTTTGGATAACACTAAGAAGTTTCTTAGGAGAAGTCTAAGGCACATATCGAAGTTAAAAGAAATGATCAAGGAACAAGAAGAGAGAAATAAGACTCAATTAGAAGAAAGGGAAGAAGCGATCACAAGACCAAAGATTGGAAAATAATATATAAATGTAGATGATGAGATTAGAAAAAGTTTTGAAACCATTGTCCATTTCAAGACCCAAATTGAAGAAGCCAAAAGAATAGAGGAAATATTTAAGAATCAAATAAATGAAAAGGAAGAGTCATGTTGTAAATTAGAAGCTAAAATTGTTGACCTTAGAAAGAATGTGGAAAAGTCAAACAAATTCTTGAATAGCTCACGAATCTTGGATGAGATCTTGGAAAGTCAAAGATAATCATGTGATAAATCAAGTCTTGGATACAAAGGAGAAGATATACATGCTGAAGCAAGAACATCAAAGAAGCATGAAGTAAGTCCATCAAAGAAGGAAGACAATGTTGCAAAACAACCATCTACACAAGGCAAAGAAAATTTCAAAAGAACAAAGCAAAGAAGACATCAAGAATCTATTCTTGGGACACCAAAGAAAAGGTATGAAAGTATTTTTCATGGGAATTGTTATTCATGTAATGGATATGGTCACAAATATTTTGAGTGTAGATATTATGAAAGGAGATATAATGGAAGATTTTATAACACCATGAGGTGTTGGAGATGTGATCAAGTAGGACACATTGCTGTTCACTGTAACACCATGAGATGCTACAACTATAGTGGATTTGGCCACAAATCCCAGCAATGCCGGAACACAAGAAGAAAATCCATGATGAAAACTTCACATAACATGACTAGAAGAAGGAATGAAGTAAGAAAAGGAGACATCTTTGAAAAGATGGATTCTCAGAGCTCAATTTCTGAGAAGCATGAACCTCTACAGAAGTGGGTGAAGAAGACATAACAGCCAGAACATGATGAAAGACTGAAGGGAAGCTCAATTAAGTCATCTACTGAAGCACACGTGGGTGACAATGGTATCAGTCATGTACATGCATGTGCTGAACTTGAATAGGTCGCATACATATGCGCTTTTTTGTGCAACAGGCTATGTATATGTTGAAAAGCCTTGGGAAAAAGGCAATGCACATAGGTTGCAACTTATGTGATGGTACAACTCTGTGCTGCTGGGTATGACATTGTTTATTGTAGGTTCTGACACTGTTTGCTACAGGTTTTCATGGTTCTATGTTAGATCATGTAAGGTGACGATGTAAAATAAATCTTGGGTGCATGGCACTAACCCATGAATATAGTTTGATGCTGATCTGTTGGGGTACATGGCTGGTACATATTTGAGTATCATTGATATATCATGGTGCATACACTTGGCATAAGATTCATCATGTTGTGGTATTGGTACATGGTGGTGTACATGTTTTGGCACTACTTGATTAGCACAACAATTGGTATCTCTTTGATACATGGTTATGGTACTTGGTTCATGGTGGAGATGTTGGCATATTGATAGAGGCATATGATTGATACATTCCATGGATGATATCTTTTGGCACATTGCATGATGTTGATATACATGGTTGATGTACATAGGTGTTGTGCATGATGAGTACACATTTTGGCACATGATGTACTTGGTTGATATTTTACTCATGATTCTCTATTTTTGACATATCTTTTGTTTCATGATGGTTGGTATGGCATGAGGTTGATGCATGAACAGGTCCAAGGATCATTATATGGTAGTATATTGTTGATATTGGAGAGAATATAGGGGGAGACATACCTATAGGAGGAGTCATTTTTCACATGATTCTAGGAGGAGATATTTATCAGATGCACATCTAGAAAAGAACCCTATATTTGAAGAAAGAGCACAAAGGCATGATTCCAGGAGGAGCGATGGTCACAGGGGGAGTATGCTCGATGTATTTTCATCATTACATAAGAATGATATCCTTTGTTCAAAAGGGGAGAGATTATTCAGAGGAAGATCAAAATCATTTAGACAGGGGGAGCATCCCCAAGGAGAGTTAAAGTAGGGGGAGCAACCCCAAGAGGATAATGGCCCTTTGCCATTGATTTCAAAGGGGGAGAGATAGTCACATTGATGTGATTGATGAATATTGATTGGGAGAAATAATCACATTGACTATTGCTGATGTGATTGATGTTTACTAATGGGGAGAGATAGTCACATTGATATGATTGATGACTATTGATGTAGAACATGCCTTGTCTACATATTTGACATCAATAATTGGTAATTGGTGTTGAAATTAATGTTGGTATTGCCATCAATGCCAAAGGGGGAGATTGTTGGATCATGTTGTCATTGATGCCAATGGTTTGATTGATTGATTTCAAGTGGTGGATTGATTGATGTCAAGTGATGGATTGATTGCTAGTCTTGATTGGTTGTTGAATTTTCATTGTATATGATGAATTGTCCTTGAGATAATGATAGATGTCAAAGTGGAAACCTATTGATGAAGATGAATCAATGAGTTGACATAATGCATAGTTGATGTATATGACACAATGGTGGATTGATGCAAAGATGAATCATTACAGTCTTATCATGGTTGATAAAGGTACACAAATGGATGAACTCCAAAGTGGTCCCCTTATGGTGAAAGCCCTCAACGAAAGATGCCTTGTGGTTGGAGGACCCATGCTTGTATGTGGAATAATGAGACGAAGATAAATGAAGTTGTTGGTGAAACTATCCTAGATGGATAGTGTTTGTCATGCAATTTCCGGTGGTATGTGGAATGTCACATAACTCCTCACGGTTTGAGTGTTATGGCCTTACAAAGATGAAGGACCCCCATATGTTGGCTTGAATCCCACAAGGTCAAAGAAGTCAAAGTGACCTAAAAGAAGAAATCATTATTTAAATGATAAAATCAAGTGACAAAGTCAAGGTGGATTATTTAAATAATAAATTAAGGTGACAAAATCAAGAAGGAATATTTAAATGATAAAGTATTGGAGAAATTTCTATTCATGGAAAGTGGTTAACCCTAAAATAAGGAAAATAGGTTAAGTAACCTAAAAATGGGTTAAGTGACCTAGAGGATGAAAGTATAAATAAGATAGATATGGTCTCTTGTACATCATCCTTTTTGTGGATCAATGGAGAGCTTCTTGTGAATATCTTTTGGAGTATTGATGGAGAGATTCTTGAGCATTTTTGGTGTGGAACTCTTGAGCATGATTGAAGATCTATTCTAAGGAATAGAGCGAGAGGAGGATCTCATGGACGCATCAAATTTTTGGCAATATCGGAGGTCTTGACGAAAAAATTCTCGGAGCTTTAGAAACCCTAGTTTCTGATGTATACGCGGGTTGTTTGTGTATAGGGTGTGTATACATTGAAGGCATACATGGGTTGTATGAAGACATGGTGCGTATAGTAGAAAAAATGGTGAAGACTTGTGTTTGAGCTGGTGCCAAGCTCTTGGATGATGAGGTAGGTTACATATCTACATTCTATGGCCTCATATCTATCATTGAGACACTGGTATGGTTACATTATTGTCTTGATGGATACTATTTTTTGATGTGTTGTGAATGATTAGGGCATTCTTGGTATGGCTTCTATGATGTGGTTCAGTTTGGTTTATTTGGTTGATGTAGTGAGTAATATTCTTTTGATTGAGTGGTGACATAATTGTTATGGTATAATAGTTCTTTCTACATGGTTGAGATAACATTCATATTGATTTGTTGTGGAGCATGAGCAAGCTATTGGAGATCTTGGATGTGTTGGCTGGTGGTCAGATTGAACAATCGGAGACAAAAGAGAATGATATACTGGTTGCAGATGATCTGAGTTGATCTTGAAGGATAAAACCTAACTGCTTAGAAGGTATACGCAAGATATTGTATACACTAGCCGCGTGCATACGCAGATTGTAGTGAGCTAGGGCGTGTACACATGCAGGCTGCACTACTGACAGGTCACGTAAATGTTGACAGATTGATATCTATTGAGGATTGTTGCCTCATCACAATTGGTGTTGAGGGTGTAAGATGAGTCTTGCATTATAGAGCTGGTGCTCTTGTAGAGTTGTACTCTATTCAGTTGTTGCTGATAAACCCCCAGATTGTTGTCCATAATAAAAAGAAAAATTGTACATACATCTTGTGTTATTTGTGTTCCTTGTGGTGATGACTTGTTGATGATATTTTGCTGATATATGTTGCTGATATATGTTCACATCTAACTGGTTATAAATGATAGCAAGGGTAATGAATAAATGTTGAATGTTAACTAAGAAGTTTTGTGTAAGAGGGAAGATTTGGGAAAAAGAGCCCCACACTCATTCACCCCCCCTCTAAGTGTGGTAGGTGTGTCCAACAAAAGGTGGTTCAATAATCGACCCATATCACAGGACATGTGCAATTAATTTTTGAAACCCTAGTTTCATAATGAAAATTCGGCGAAAGGGATGCCACGGGCTTGGCTCAAGGATGAATGGCATGAACCATTGAAAATTCTACAGAGGTATTTGACTTGTGAAGGGCCTTATTCTCTTATATTTTAATACCATATTCAAATTTTAATGCATTTTGAATTTGAGTATCAGTTGAACTTCCCTTATTATTTATGGAAGAGTCTTAGTAAAATGTTGAGCCAAGTAAAGAAGAATGATAAAAACCCTTCCAAGAGTTTGTGACGCAACCTGCCTCTCAGCGGCACGGTCGCTCCACCAGGACCCCTTAGTTCTCGGCCCAAAGAGTTATCAACTCTCCAACTTCCTCTGGACTCCTTACCCACAGTTACTTCCAGCGATCCTCCCTTCCTTAGTTAATGAAGGATCGGCTCTCGCGACTTCGCGAATTCCACAACGGGGAACCGGACTCTCGGATTCCGAGACCCGATGCTCTGGTCAACGTTGACTTTCTCTCGGTATGTCGGGACCTCGCGCTATCGCGACTCGCGACTAGTGTCTCTGTACCTTCGAGTTTTTAACCTCCGAGACCCGAAGTGCCGAGATGCCGAGACTCGGAATCTCGCGACCTCGCGCTCTCGTCACTCCCAAGATCAGACTTGAGGCTTCCCACTCCCGAGATCCGATATCCCGAGATCACCTGTCACATCATCTGATTTCGACATACCCCATGCAAGACATTCCGGGACGTCGTGTTTTCGCGTTCTCGTGACCTCGCTCTACGAGAAACAGGGATCTTCCCTCGCGAACTCCCGATACATATGACCCACAGTTAGGTCACGATCTTCGGTATTTCTCCACGACAATTCAAGTCGTCGATTCTCTTCCTCTTGAAGAGTTCCTCCGTTCACCACCTTTGTCCATGGTAACTGAAAACAAAGGTGCCATCCTTCCTGAGCTTTGTTCCTCTGACTCCTTCAGAGAACTTTCACGCACTCTGCGCACTCTTCGACCTTCAACCACTCTCCAAGTGATGAAGTTCTTCCGGGTCCTGCGCATTCAACCTCGCCCCTTTTCTTCTCAGACTTGCTACTGAGACTCCACGTCCAACCTGCACTCGCCTGCAAGGCTCGAACAACTCAACACGACTCTGGGCAAAAGAGGACAAAAGTTCAACTACTTAGCCTCCTCGACGCACTCTATGCGGAGGTATTCAACTGCACTCGATGCAGGAATCTCCTGGCCTAAGCAGAAAACCAATTGAAACTCATTCCCTCAGGTTACGAACCTGATACGCAATCATATATGCAGCATATAACAGATAAGCATAAAAGGAAGCAAACATGCATAAGCATAATATCAACAGCACACAGAGCTCAAACACATCCATGGAATTGAATCAGGGTTTTTCCTATTAACTCAATATCTGTACATGGAAGTTCTTCACCAGCTCTCTGCTCTGCTCTCTCTTCTTGCTCTTTCAAATGACAATGCTTGATAATAATACAATGATACAAGGGAGGGTGTATATACTCCGTTTCCCTCTCGAAAGCTAAAACTGTCTAATCTATAATAAATTTCTATCTACTTGCATTAAATCTAAGTAAATGCCTCAACTGCCTAAGGACGAGAGCTTATCCGCTCAAGGTCCGTTACATATACAAAGTGCGCTTCATCTCATCAACGCATTAATGTTTGGCGCAACCATATTATGATGTTTCAAAATTTGAATGCTGGCGCGGTCCAGCTGTTCCTTTGCCTCCACGCGCTGGTTCGTATGATGTATTGCGGATGCTCCTGCATCAGTTTGTATCACCATGTATTAGTAAGAGTTATGATTGTAGTTTAGATCAACAAGAGAAATGAAACATGGGAAAGTTTCATTGCTCAAAATAAATTTGATAAGAAACCCGATGAGATGGTGGCATAGAATCGACCTATGCAAGGTGAATAAAATACTAAAAAGGGTCTTGATGAAGACCTTGGCTCCTCTGGAGATGAGGGATTCATATCTCCTCTATTAGGTCAATGAAAAGGGGAAATTGTAAAGGCTATCCCAATGGTAGAGGCACTTCCTAAATCTCTTCCAAATCATCAAATCACTACAAATATGGAAAAACAAAGAGTTGGTACTCCTATGGAAGTTTCTACCAATCCCAAGGCTCTAGTATGGACCCTTGTTCATCCAAGTACTCATGTAACACCCTCTTCAAATAAAATAAGTGATGGAGCCATGTCCAATATTTTTAGAAGATAAAGGACAAGATAATAGAATGCTATATGATATCTTTAAAATTCCAAAGAAGCAGAGGAGTAAAGGCTCGAATCCTATAGAGAAGGCACTCCCCAAACCTTCTGACAATGTGTCTATTGGATAGAATGACCCTAGCCTGCCATCATATGAGTCACCTAATAAGTTGAAGAGAAAGAATAAAAAAATTAAAAGGTTGAAACAAGAAGCCTTGGAGATGAAAGTATTGAACCGATGCATACAAAAAGAGAATGAATTACTAAAAGAACAAAGTCAAAACCTCCAAGAAGAGGCCAGGAGGCTACAACTTGAGAATAGAAATATGCATAAGAGGATTATGAGATCTAGTCAACCAAAGTAGAGGAGGTATAGTGAAAGAATAACCAGGGAAATAAGATTTCTCAACATTCTGATTAATGCAGCTGAGCTCTCTTAGTTACTCATAGGGTGCTTCAGTTTCTTGGATCAATTTTGAGTTTAAGTATGCTCTTTGCATGAGTACATGCAAGCAAACAGGTGTGGGGGAGATGTTAGTCTCCCATTTTTCCACATCTTAATACAATTTTTCCTATTATTGTCTTGCTATTACACCTGAACCATGCCTCATTATTCCAAGAACCCATGTTCCTAAGCCCAAAACCTTGTAACGACATTTAAAGAGGTAATAGTTTTTTTATTGTAATTAATTTCCTAATTTTTTAATAGATTTCATGAGTTTTTGGGAATGAATGATTACCTATGAATAATTGCATTTCATTTCCTGCACCCTCTATGGAGTTCATGTACCTAGGTTTGGAGGTTTTCCCACTTGCGCATGCCTAGGGAGAAAACAAGCATATGGGTTTTGTAGATCTGGTACCCAACATGGTTTGTGTTCCTTGTCTCAAGTTCTAGATCCTTTACGAGAGCACTAGGTCTTGGTCAAAGAGTAGAGTCAAAGTTTTTTATGCCGAGGATGTTTGTGGGAATCTTCCAAAAAAGAGACAAGATGTTATTCATATGCATTATTTCATATGAATAACAACGAGATCAAATCCGTTTCATTCCAATTTCCAAATATACCAAGCCGACTATGGATGGTTACACTCAATCAGATTTGATCGTTTCCTTGTCCAATTTAGGCATTTTATTCACAAAATTGCAGGGGCGTAGTCTTATCAATTTGTGTAGGGTTTTGTATGTATGTAACAATGTAATGTAAAGAGTTATCAAGATACATATTGATAATCGATCCATGATATTGTAGTTGTTATTTTTGGGAGTCGAGAGCATCCTTGGTTATTGTATTCAGACTTGATTATGTAATGGAGCACATGCCGTGAGTGCAAGATCTATTTTTAATGAAAGAAGTCATTTTATAATTTTTGGTGTTCCTCTAATTGTATTCTTGTAGGTTTCTAAGGCGTTCCATCGGTTGGCAAGGGATGACCACCCAAGAAGAAATGTTGTGTATATGTGTTGTTAATATAGTTTCAGTTCTGTAGCAATAGCTTGCTTCATCAATGATTTTGATTTTCTATGCTTCAACATAATTTCATAATTCTATTTAACCTGTATTTGGTTTATTGAATCATTTTGTGTGATTCTTGTTACAACTTATGCGATTAGAAAAAATAGTTTGAGTCCATCTCTAGAAATAACTAATAATGACACATGCATATTCTTAGAGATAATAATTTATATTTGTGTGGTTTTCCATTTCATTGGAATCATAATCTAGTTCTCTGGTTAATGCAAGTTTTGAAGTTTTATTTTTAATTGCAATTACATAGGCTTGTATAATATCAATTCAATCACTAACCCAAAGACACCAAATCATGGAACTGTCTGGGACCTTCTTGTAAGAATTGATCCCAAGGAATCTGTAATTGTCTTTTAAAGTTTTCAATATCATTTTAGATTCATATTCAATATTAAACGATATATGACAGATGCGTTACATCTCTGTGTAAGCAATATTTTTATATAGAATAAGTACCATACAACCATAAGTTCATCACATCGAATATATTGATTGTGAGTCTAAGCAATAAAATCATTTCTCCTAGATTTTAATTTTGGACTAATAAACTCAATCTAAGACCAGTAATGTATGAATGAATATTTAATACCTTCACAAGTTGACTAATTAAAGGGAATGGTTTGAGTAAAACTTATCATCATAGTTAATATTCTGTTGCATTAGTTTTTGGATAGTAATTGGGATTCTTGTTGTCAAATCTAACCTCATATATATAAGCATGAACACTTAGCCTATCAAAGTGAAATATTGCCTCTTGGATCCTAGAAGGAGTTTTGATGAAAGGACTAGTTAGTAGTCTTTGTTTTAGATTCTTTATGATCTCTTGATTTTTTTTGCATGTGAACACTTGACATCCATAGATTGATAATTAAGATGAGAATAGATCAAAGAACATGATCATGCATGGATCAAATATCTATGCATGACATATAAAGTTATTTACTTACTGCTCATACTTGATATTCATTTTGTGGACCATGTTAAGTTGTTTACAAGGTTTAATTGATGGTATTTTGATGAATGATTGGTTTGAAGTATGGTTTACTTGTCTATTGAGAAGATATAATAGTGAGAGTAGTTTGGAATTCAACCTTTTTCCTGGACATACTGCGTATAAAACTCATAATTTTACGAACGTGATTGACAAGTACATGGTGTATTAAAGTAACCATTAATTCACCCAACTAGAGGGAGAGAGGGGGGGGGAGAGGGAGAAAAGGGGAGGGAGAGAGAGCCAAAAAGAGAAGAAGATAGGTTGAGAGTGATATGAAGAGATAAAGAGAGAGAGGTAGAACAAGGTTCAAAAATAAAGAGGGGGGAGAGAGAGGGAGATAGAAAGAGGGGTAGA
>SNQJ01S0007551.1:18532-38133 GCA_010110895.2 Picea sitchensis
AATAGGGTCATAAATAAATAATAACTAGTAGGTGGGACCCCTTGTGACTCCCTTAGTTCAAAACAATCATAGCATAACCCATTAGTTAAGAAAACACACCCATTGTGCCTCCCCTGAAACACATTTACTTTTGGCAATTTTAGCTCATGAAATTTGGAAATATTTCAAAATAATACTCATATATCCAAAATAAAACATGTTGTCCAAAATATATGAAGTCCACTGTCATTGTGGGGCTTGGAAAGGAGGCCTTTCAGGTCTAGGTAGGACTATTTCCTTTCAAATCCAATCAAAGAATCTTGCATGCAACATTTGGCCAAGCTCTTCTGAATCAACATTAAAATGTATAGAGAACCTAGGCCTTTTTGGGCCTCGGTTCTAGTTACCTCTACCTCTATTTCCTTGGCCATGTCTTCCCCTACTGAAAAAACTCATCCTGCATATGTTAACAATTAGTAAATAGTATTTTAAATAACCATGCATGACAACTCCTTAAAAATACGAAATAGATTTGGCTCAGAATGTATCAGGCTCATGCAATCCAATCCATACAAAATTTTCTAATGTTAATCAACGAGCAGGGGGGTGACACAATGTTCTGGGATACGTGAGGGGTTTGTATTGAGCGAAAATATGATATAATGAAAGGGGAGAAGAAATGGTCACTGCTTAATGACAACAACAGTGAACTGTGTATCAACCCAAAAAAAAACCTTACTGCAATCCACTCAAGACACTGCCACTTCATCCACTTAACACAAAAATTCTCTTAGATGTAATCAATATCAGAATAGGGAGTGAACAAAATGAATCTGGGATATGTGAGGGGGTTTTAATTAGCGGAAAATGAGATAATGAGGGGGAAAACAAAAGTTTACTGTTCATGATATTAATCAAGAAATCCATAACATATTTTGTAGTAAGAAAAATATGCATCAACCAACAATCAGATGACTAATTAATAATTTTTGTGTATTTTCTTAATTTCACTGTCCATTAATATCCAACATAGTTCCATTACAAAACAATAGTATTTCACACAATTTGTAAGAGGTTATGTTCCCTTTATTCACACATTCTGCATTTAATAACAGTCAACATAGTACTCAATATGTAATCATTAACATCCACCACTGCCATACATTTCCCCAATCCACATCTATATTTGAAAGTAGTGTTTCCCCAAAAATAATAAACAAGTCACTACTTCTGTAATAGATACAATCAATATTTGTAATGATATTTTTTCCCATATATATATACGCAGTAGAAAATCAAAATAATCAAAACCTCACATGCCATGCCTGAAAAGGCAATTGGCTATACAACCAACAATCATCATTTAGACACAGGCTATGTAGAAGTAAATTTACGAAACCATGTAACCATGCCACTGTAAAACAAAACCTCTCAATGTGACTTAAAATCTCAATCAAATATCCAACACGAATGTCATCAACAATGATCAATTGCAATAAATAACGCACTTGAAACTCAGTGGATATCACTGAGCATAAAAACAAGTCATCCATACTGCACACGGTGCACAATTGAGAGAATCCCAATGTAATATTTCCAGTAATCACACAACAACATATGACCACGACATAAATCAAAACATCATTCTGGGCTATTTATTAAGTCTCCTGCGAGTGATTAGGCCATACATACCTAGGCTTATTTTACCAACACCAAAAGATGCAGTAGATATATCCAGTCCAATAATTTACTTTGCAAAACATCATCCATAGGAGGCAGCAAGTGTGAGCAACACCAAATCCTTGTAACCAATGTCAGCCATCAACCAAATCACCATAAGTGAAAAAATATTGACTGTACATTAACCAACAATCCGCCACTGAGGTAAGAAAAAAACAATCAACCGAACAAGTTGTGGTAACTGTGTATACCCATGCACCCAATTGAAACAGGAAGAGGCTCTTCCATTAAAAAGAATTGAGTTCTTTGACATTAGGCTGGTGACTGTAACTTTTTAGAAGTGCAAATTGGCAATTCAAGGCTCATGCTATTATCACAAAGGTAGTGACAAAAAGACGTACCAACCCGACTGCTATACGAACAACGAGTGAGATCGCATTCGAAGTAATAGACCACAATAATCGGGAACAACTTAACAGGCTTGACAAACTCCCTATGCGGCTCCAGTCAAGAGGTTTATGGGTTTGCAAAACAACCATCTCAGGAGGAAAGGAATCAACCATAGTGAAACTTCGACGCTAAAGGCGTACACACAAGGAGGACTATAACGCTTGTGAACAGGAGGCAATTCCTTGTTAGGGACAAACAGGAAAACAGGGCTCTAGTTAAACCCAAGAATCACGAAGACAACCATCCAACCATGATTTAAAAACCCTTTAACAAAATTCAGTGATAACAAAGAGCTATCACCCAGGAAGACCACCAACTCCGATGAACCCAAAATAATTAAAATCAGAACCATCCATTTTCCATTCAAAACCAAAATTCCACACAGTTTCAACACTCAGGACAAACACAAACCCATACAACTGAGCCAAAAAAATTTCATAACCAGAGTGAAGTCAAGAATGGCCAAAAGAGACATACCTGTTAATCGAAAAACTTAAGACGAGAGGTGGCAGAGCGGTTTCACCCTGCTAAAAATCCAGAGCGTGAACACAACATCCAGATCAAACAATAGTCTGATTAGGGTGGCAGCCAATGGGAAGGGTAAAGGTGACGTCCAGTAAATGCACGTCACCTCCACCCATATCTCATTTAATCAACAATACATGCCAAAGATCCCCCATTAACACCATTAATCAACCCATTCATCGAGAATATCAACCATTTAAACCATAGCATAATCCAAGTTCCACATAACAATTCAACCATTTGCGTGGTTACCTTTCCAAATGCGCCACCCATGTTCATATCCCCAATATAACTCAAATAAATCACTTAACCACTATACAATCTAAACGATCATGTATAGAATTATCACCAATAGCGTGATCAACATCAATCCGAACCATAGCATAATCAACATAAAAATTGCAAAGTGTTGGCACAGGGGAAGACCCAGGGTTCAACACTACAAAAACACACCAACAAAACCCTAACTATCGGCCCTTTCGACAACACCTATGAAGCAGATGAAGTCTCACCTGAGGTAGAGGAAGGGGTGGTTGTGAGACTCAGGTGTTTGCAACCTTAGCTGGGACACAAACCTGTGATTATGATACTTAATAGGGCACTTAGTACCGTCAGATCCTCAATATGAAATCAATACCTACTTCGCTGATAAAACAGAGATTCGAAGAACTTGCACTGATCTAATGTAATTAAGCACTTTAGCACACACAGATGGATCATATCTAGTAGAAACAATCACTAAGCACATTCATTGAAATTAGATCTAGCATTCATAGTACAAAGCATAAGCAAATCTATCTATCCATATCCAAGCACTTAGCAAGAGAAGTTATAAACACATCAGGGCAAGAACAAAGAGGAACAACACAGTGTTTATGTGGTTCACCCCCACCCTGGGGCTACGTCCACCAAATCTTCTTATTTATTGTCTTCAATCAATCGGTTACAAGCACAGAGCCTCGAGAACCCTTGCTCTGCATAGGACAAAATATTTGTGTAGCTCGCTAGATCCTTCTTCCTTGCGTTCCAACACTAATCCTTCCACAACCTTACTATAATGACAGGTGCTTAGCTCTGCAAGTTTCACACAGTATGCACATAGCCTTACAATTCTTGGTACTTAGCCTACTTTCATACTAAAATCACATAGATGCACCATCACTACTCTTTCTATCTAGCCTAAGCATCTATTTATATATTACAAAATAGGCTTAAACATGGGTAAACCCATGGGCCATCATCCCAATCCCGTTACATAATCCAAAAAAACCCCAAAAGGACCCAAAAGGGGGCCGAGATCCCGTGATCTCCACTTCGTCTTGCGCTCCTCCTTTGACATGCTATCGAAGTCCAAAATAGGTCATCATGACCAAGAATCTCCCAAAGCTTGGTCAAGGGCCAACACAAAGCCATTACTCCCATAGGCCACCAAAATTTCCACCATATGCATATATATAAAAATGTAATTTAACATTTTTTTACATCCATTTCCTTTCTATCTAAGGTTTAACAATAATCAACAAAACTTTATGCATGTAGTATTGCAGAGCTAGGTCTCTTTTTGCATGTGTTATAGTATTTTTCTTTTCCTCAAAACTGCCTTTATGCAGTTTTCACTAACATATTTGTTATGCAGGTGCAATAAGAACAGGAACCAATGACATTAATGAAAGCATAGGCTGTAGTAACGTAAGAAACCAGCCTTTCATAAGCTCATTTTATAAAAATTAACACAAGATCTTCATCAACCATGTGTCGCACATTGTCTCAACATAAAAAATGCGCAGGTCTTCTCTCCAATATTTCAAGGGGGTCCCACCTAATAGTATTATTTCGTTTTTAGTATAATAGGCTTTAGCAACACTTTGCGGGTGAAACTACGTTGATGTTTTCGATTGTCAACAAACTGGCGACTCCACAGGGAAAATTGTTTTTAACAGGTTAGAACTCAGAACTCATGGTTTCACAGACCAAGAATGGTTATCTGAAGAAGACGTAACTTGAATGATTATGCAATAGGGGGAAGTGAGTGGATTTAATGGAAAAATGATCCGGAACTCGGGAATAACTTATGAAAAATGTTAAGTATGAGGGGTTTATACCACTATATGCATAATCCATCGACCATAATCTGTTCTTTAACCCTTAAGGAGGAGAATTTCCAGATTTTCTCTTAAAATCTCAATGGATGAAGAAATGGTGAGAAGATCAAGCGGGAGATAACCAACTCTTTATAAGACAACAATGGAAATATATACCAATTTCAAGGGTCCTTTAGAGACGACATCAAAACAACTGTGTAAGCTTGATTGTTATTGACTAACAATGCTTGCAGGAGTGTCACTGTGGAAAATATGATCCAACATCTTATAGTCTACTGAAACTAAAAGATGACCCAAACAAAGCTCAAAAGAAAAAAAAATGCAAAAGATTAAAATGGAAATAATAAAGTAACAAAAAAGTAAAGGCAGTATGAAATATTGAAAAAAGAAAACAACTACCGTAAGCGAAAGAGAAAAAAAATGAAACCTAAAAATAGAGCTAGACTACTAAAATACAGGAAAACCAAACAACGTAAATCTTTTCACGTTGGTTCCATGTAATGCTTCAAGTGAGAATCATTAGTGCTGTAGGAAAAAACCACTCTTGTAAATATTTTAGAATGTAATAATTTGTACCTAAGACAAAAGTGATCTTGAAAGGACCCAACCATAATTTCTGAACTTTTGAATGTCTTCCCTTATCTGCGTGATCCGAATCCCATAGTAGAACCTTTTCATTGACCTTAAACTTGACAATTTTGACACACTTGTTGAAATACTTCTTAATGGTATGCTCTCTCCTTTCAATATTATCCAAAGCAAACATCCTTTGTTCTTCCAAAGAATTTAATGCATTTACTCTTTGTGAAACATCTGGATAATTTAATTCTTCAGTTTGTAGCATCAACCTTAAGGAAGAAAGTTCTAGCTTGGTTGGTAGGAGGGATTCTTGAAAATAATACATCTGAAAAGGGGTACAACTAGTACTTACTTTGGCAATAGTTCGATTTTCCCAGAGGGCATAAGTGAGGATAGTGTGCCACTGGGGAGGTTTATCCTTGATTAGCCTTTTGATGATCCTTACTAGATTTTTATTGGTAGACTCGGCTTGCCGATTTCCTCAGGAAGAATTAGATGATGATGTGAAATGATTAACCCCCAACTTGGTTAGAAACTGAGTCAGCTTAGAAGAAATGAAAGAGGGGTCGTTATCTGTAATAATTTCCAATAGAAGACCAAATTTGGAAAAGATATTATTTTCAAGGAAAGAAATTACCTGATCGTATGTGGAATGTTTAAGTGGGACCGCTTCATCCCATTTTGTAAAATAGTCTGTGGATGTCAAGATTAAAACTTGCCCAACTGAAGAAGGAGGGTTAATAGGACCAATAACATCCAATCCCCAATTAGAAAAGGGAAATTCTGGTAGGAATGGTTGTAAGGGCATGGTTGAAAGATGTTCTCTCCCAACAAATTTTTGCCATTTGTCGCAAGACCTCGAAAAAACATAAGATTCACAAAATATCAAAGGCTAATAATATCCCTTCCTAATAATCTCAAAGGAAGTGGTATTTTCATAAAAATGACCTCCTACATGAATGACAGAGCTTGAAGAACCGTGGGATTCCTGCAACAATTTCTGTGCGTCTTCATTGTTAACACAACGAAGTAGCACACCATCAGCAGATCTTCGAAATAAAAAGTCTCCTATAAAGAAATATCTTGTATATTAAAGATGAAGTCTTCCCCTTTGATGAGTGTCTAAGTTGTCTGGACATCTTTGGTTTTGTAAATAATAAACCAAATTTTTGTACCAAGGATGTTCAAACACATGGAGGGTCTGATTGTCAATGTAAAAGAGAGCTTAAAGGGAACTATCTTCTTCACCATTCTTGGCATGCTGAGTGAAGTGAAGGGCTAGCTCACGTCCCTTGACAGTGGTAGAATTCACGATATTTAAATCATGCTCCCGGATCTTGGCAAGCCAATGTGCAAGTTTTCCTGAAAGATAAGTTTGTGAGAGAAAAAACTTAACAACATGTAAAGGGATTTTTACCAACGTATGCTTACCTAAAATGTAGTGGTGAAACTTTTCAATGGACTTAACAAGAGCAAAAGCGTGTTTCTCAATAGAAGAGTATTTAAATTCATAATCAAACAAACTTTGACTCATGTAAGCCACATGTTTTTCATTTCCTTGGCCATCATCTTGCATAAGGACAACAAAAACTGCATCTTCGGTGGAATTCGTATAAATCATGAATTCCTTCTCAAAATCCGGCTTTGCTAAAACCAGTGAAGAGCTGATTGCTTTCTTAATCCCTTCAAAAGCATTTCCAACCTCATCAGTCCAGGAAAAAAAATGGTCCTGCTTAAGCAGATTATGGATTGGCTTGACCATCACTGCAAAATATGGAACAATCCTACGGACGAAGTTAATAACTCCCATAAAGGCTTGAACATATTTCTTGGAAGTAGGAGCAGGAAGGTTAAGGATATCAACAATTATTTCAGGATCGATACTTATTTTTGAATCAGAGACAATGTGTCCAAGGAGATTGCCCTCGGTAACACCAAAAATGGACTTGGAAGGGTTTAGGGAAATTCCAAATTTCCTACACCGCATGAGAAATTTTCTTAGATGGCCAAAATGATTTGATCGGATTTTAGAGTAAACTGTTAAGTCATCAAGGTAGATATCAATGATCTTACCTATCAAATCGTCAAAAGCTAATTGCATAGCTCTTTGAAAAGTGGCACCTGCATTAGATAAACCAAACGACAGATGTTCATAAGCAAAGGTACCCCAATGAGTAATAAAGGTGGTTTTATATTTATCTTCCCTCTTTACCTTGATTTGATTGTAATCGAAAAACCCGTCAAGTAAGGACATCATTTGTGACCCTGCAACTTGCTGCAAAATGATTTCCATGTTGGGAAGAGGGAAGTGGTCCTTTACACTAGCTCGATTTAATGCACGAAAATCAATGCATAATCTAATCTGACCAGTTGTTTTCCGAACAGGGACTAGATTTGAGACCCATTCAGAATACTTGACTGGAAAGATAATTCCAGCCTTCAAAAATTTTTCCAACTCCTTTCGAATGGTTGCTTCTAGCACATGGTTGATAGGTATTTTTTTTTGCCTAACTAGTTTTACGCCTTCCTGAATGGGGATGGCGTGTTGTATAAGGCTAGGATCAAAACCACGAAGATCCTCAAAAGACTAAGAAAAAACGTCTTGAAATTCACCAAGCAACTCGTTGAATTTCTCCTTCTCTTCATCTGAACATTTGACACCTATTTTCACATTCTTTGGAGTCTTGGGTGTCCCAATGTTCAAGGAGATGGTCTCATCCACCTTCCTTTTTTACTCTTCTTCCTTTTATTTTCCCTTGTTTCCTACATGACTCAAAGAAAATGAACTCTCTAGAGGGGTCAAGCCTTTAGGAATCTTGTTATCTTCCATGGATATAATTTCCTTAAGCTTAAAAGGTTCATTTTGGATAAAAGCACAAATGCTCTCGTTGTTGGGGAAGACCTGCCAAGATCCTACATTGTCGGGAATATGTGGACAATATAGGGATTGAAAGGTACAATTAGCTCTATGAGGCAGAAGTTGTCGAGTAGGAGAAGCTGCAAAAACAACTAACTGATCGACCAATGAGTTTAGTTCCCTCTTTACGTGAGTGATATTGAAAGATAATAGGTTTGAGATAAGAGCCCAAACAATTTGGGTGTATCGTTTCATCAACTTGTTTCTAGGGGAATAAATCTTACGTACGAGGTTAACAACAAGCTTGGAATCCCAAAAAACTGATAGGTGACCGCAGCCAAGATTATATGCGTTTTCAATGCTTAATAATAGGGCTTCAAATTCAGTGACGTTGTTTGTGCAAGCAAACTCAAACCTATAAGAAAAGTTATGGATTTTCCCTCCAAGCGAAATTAAGACAACACCATCTCCATTTCCCTCATTAGAGCATGAACCATAAAATTGCATGTGCCACATACCATTATCTAAATTGATTTGTTCCAAAGGAATATTATCTTCCTCAGCAAAGATAGAGTATAATCCTAGGTATTCTTCGAGATAGTTTACATTAGGTTGTGGGGCACTCTTGATATAAGGGGATATCCTTCCTTCTCTAAGAACTATAATGTTTTTTTGATTCTGAGGAACATATAAATGTGTTCCGTCGAGTGAGAGGTATCCACCTATTAAGACTTGCCAATATCTTCCCAAAATATCTAAGTAATTTCTTACATGCATATCAATTCCCTGAATGCTGAAGGTCATCCTTATTTCGGGGCAAGCGGACAAAACTAAGGTCACATCCTTATTCTCACCTATAGTCTTTTGTTGTAGATTATTATAGGAGAGCATGCTTTTGGCGTTTTCATCTGTACAATACAAGCCTAGCTCTTCCATAATAATCTTCAACATCACACTTGGGCTCGAACCACCATCAATGAGGTAACAATGGACAATTTTATCCATGATTTTTATAGAAATATAAAAAGGGGGAATTTTTATAGGGTATCTAAAGTTATGTACACTTATTCTATCTACATAAGAATCCTCTTCAGTTACCTCCTTGGAAAGATTGGCTACAATGAAATCTTTTCCTTCCATGAATTGTTTCATATGCATCTGTTGTTCAGGGATGACAACCATGTCTAGGAGGGTTGCATCTGCCTTAATTTTTTCCAATTGATTCAGGATATTGTATTTGGAAGAGGGGAGAAATGGAGTGATTCCTCGACTCTCAGGAATTTTAGGAACCTGAGGCGCAACAACATTTGAGGATGAACTCGGGTTAGAAGAATTGCGGGGAGGGTCGAATTTGCCTTTTGGGGCATAGGATTTGTTATTAGTATTGATGACCATGCCATCTTCTGGCTTAGAAAAATCTAGGACAACGATAGTAGCTTCTAGTATTTTACCAAAGATCTTGTCTTTGGTAATCTTCCTTACCTCACATGTGGTTTATTCATGCTGTTCCTCGCAAAATTTACACCAAATCCAAGGCAGGATAGCCTTGGGCTGAAAATTGTTCTCAACCGGATTTCTAAAAGGTGGTGCATAAGAGGATGAAGCTCCAGGGGTGAGAGAGGAGACAATACCCTTCCGCTCAAAAGCTATCATACGATTGTTCATATCTTGTACCAACTGTAAGAGAGCGGGCATATCCATCTGTCTAACTGATTCTCCCTGGGGTAGACCAGTTCGTTCAAGTTGTTCCTCATACTCTGAGAAAGTGTGCAGGGAGGAACCGAGATTATCAATGGATTTTTCCTCAAGCCTATGATGATAGGGAGAAGGAAATGCATTGTAGTAATGCATGAAAGCAGCTTGGTTTTGAGGGAGGATAAGTTCTGTAATCATTAATCCATATGTTTGTAATTTGTAATCATTAATCCAAACATAGTACTCAATCTGTAATCATTAACATCCACCACTACCATACATTTCCCCAATCCACATCTATATTTGAAAGTAGTGTTTCCCCAAAAATAATAATGAAGTCACTACTTCTGTAATAGAGCCAATCAATATTTGTAATGATATTCATTCCCATATATATATACGTAGTAGAAGATCAAAATAATCAAAACCTCACGTGCCATGCCTAAAAATGCAATTGACTATACAACCAACAATCATCATTTAGATACAGGCTATGCAGAAGTAAATTTCCAAAACCATGTAACCATGCCACTTTAAAACAAAACATCTCAATGAGACTTAAAAGCCAAGCCAAATATCCAACACAACTGTCATTAGCAGTGATCAATTGAAATAAATAACGCACTTGAAAATCAGTGGATATCACTGAGCATAAAAACAAGTCATCCATACTACACACGGTGCACAACTGAGAGAATCCTAGTGTAATATTTCTAGTAATCACACAACAACATATGACCACGAAATAACTCAAAAAATCATTCTCGGCTATTTATTAAGTCGCTTGTGACTGACCAGGCCGCGCATACCCAAGATTATTTTACCAACAAAAAAAGATGCAGTAGATATATCCAGTGCAATAATTTACTTTGAAAAACATATTCCACATGAGGAGACATGTGTGAACAACACCAGATCCTTGTAACCAATGTCATCCATCAAGAAAATCACCATAAGTGAAAAACTAGTGAGTGTACATTAACCAACAATTCACCACTATGGTAAGAAAAAAAACAATCAACCGAACAAGCCGTGGTAACTGTGTATACCCGCGCACCCAATCGAAATGGGCAGAGGTCCTTCCATTAAAAAAAACTGAGTTCTTTGACATCAGGCTGGTGGCTGTGAATTTTTAGAAGTGCAAATTGGCAATGCAAGGCTCACACTATTATCACAGAGACAGTGAAGAAAAGTTGTACCAACTCGACTGCTATACGACCAACGGGTGAGACCACATTCGAAGTAATAGACCACAATAATCGGGAAAAAATTAACAGGCTCAACAAACTCCCTATGCTGCTCCAGTCGGGAGGGTTAAGGGTTTGCATAGTAGCCATCTTAGGAGGAAATGCACCAACCATAGTGAAACTTCGAGGCTAAATGTGTACGCACAAGGAGGACTATAACGCTTGTGAATGGGAGACAGTTCCTTGTCCGGGCCGAACAAGAAAACATGGCTCTAGTTAAACCCAAGAATCGCGAAGACAACCATCCAGCCATGATTTAAAAACCCTTTAACAAAATGTAGTGGTAACAAAGAGCTATCACCCAGGAAGACCACCAACTCTGATGAACCCAAAACAATTAAAAGTAGAACCATCCATTTTCCATTCAAAACCAAAATTCCACACAGTTGCAGCACTCAGGAAAAACACAGACCCACACAATTGAGCCAAAAACATTTCATAACCAGAGTGAAGTCAAGAATGGCCAAAAGAGACATACCTGTTAATCGAAAACCTTAAGACAAGAGGTGGCCAAGCAGTTTCACCCTACTAAAAATTTGGAGCATGAACACAACAACCATATCAAACAATAGTCCGATTAGGGTGGCGACCAATGTGAAGGGTAAAGGTGACGTGCAATAAATGCACGTCACCTCCACCCATATCTCATTTTCTCCACAATACATGCCAATGATCCCCCATTAAAACCATTAATCAACCCATGCGTTGAGAATATCAACCATTTAAACCATAGCATAATCCAAGTTCCACATAAAAATTCAACCATTCGCGTGGTTACCTTGCCAAATGCGCCACCCATGTTCATATCCCCAATATAAATCAAATAAATCGCTGGACCACTATACAATATAAAATATCATGTATAGAATTATCACCAATAGCGTGATCAACATCAATCCAAACCATAGCATAATCACCATAAAAATCGCAAAGCCATTACTCCCATGCGCCACCAAAATTTCTACCATATGCATATATATAAAAATGTAATTTAACATTTTTTTACAAGCGTTTCCTTGCTATCTAAGGTTTAACAATAATCAACAACACTTTATGCATGTAGTATTGTAGAGCTAGGTCTCTTTTTGCATGTGTTATAGTATTTTTCTTTTCCTCAAAACTGCCTTTATGCATTTTTCACTAACATATTTGTTATGCAGGTGCAATAAGAACAGGAAGCAATGACATTAATGAAAGCATAGGCTGTCGTAACGTAAGCAACCAACCTTTCATAAGCTCATTTTATAACCAATAACATAAGATCTTCATCAACCACATGTCACACATTGTCTCAACATAAAAAATGCACAACTCTACTCTCCAATATTTCAATGGGGTCCCACCTACTAGTATTATTTCATTTTTAGTATAATAGACTTTAGAACACTTTACAGGCGAAAATATGTTGATGTTTTTAATCATCAACAAGCCTCTAGACTACTCGCGCGAGGGAGAATTCCCATGGTGTGAAGCTGGTGATTAAGGTTTGCTCCCATCCTTAATGGTGAGGGGATGGGAGTCGACCTGCCTTATTTATGGCCAGCCTCAGCTCTTCACTGCGTGGCACTGTTGCACTACATGTCACCCCATCCGGGGTTGGGAAGTTCCTTTTGGCGAGGTCTTGGCAACATTCTGAGAGTTCAATGCGGGAAGAGGTTTGGGATTTCCAGTGGATATGATCGATCTTGGTAGCTACCCCTTTGTTCGCCAAGCAATCTGCTACTTTGTTTGCTTCCCTTTTCATGTGAGAGGGTATTATGGTAAGACTGGGATGAAGGAGGGATCTAAAATCCTCCAAAAGTTCTGAGAGCCTCCAGCTAGATGAGATTGCTAGTGGGTGTTCCCCATGGAGAATTTTGGTTATGAGTTGGATGATAATATGCAAATCCCCTTCTGCAATGATATTATTGAAATGATTGCCTATTGTGACCTTGAGGCCTCTTAAGAGACTCCAGAGCTCAACGACATTGTTTGTGTTGTCACCCAGAAAGCCTGCTACTAGGTGAAGTATTTTTCCATTCGAGTTCCTGAGTATTTCCCTGTAGCCCGCTGGTCCTGGATTTCCTTTTGATGCCCCATCAAAGTTTAGCTTTGTAAAACCAATTGGTGGGGGGGGGTCCAAGTGGTCAGGCTGCTATTTTGGCGGCTGATTATTTTTGTAGTGTGCATGTCACCCAGGATGAGTTGTCGGTTTTGAAGAATGCATCGCTCCCTCGGGCTGCATTTTAGGTCCTCAGGTGTCCAATTTCTACTTTTGATTGTTTCTCGGATTAGTTTCAAAACTCTTTGAATGGAAGATCCTTTTATTTCTTTCCTTCCAAATTCGCCATAGGGTGAAGCCCGAGAGGAGATGCCAGATGCTATCAAGAATTGGGTTTTGAAAGGAGAGAAAATCCCAATTCTCTAAGTAGTAGGCCTCCTTGACTGAAAAATTGCTTGTTGTTGAGTACCCCCATATGAGAATATCCGGGCCTTCCCAAATAAGGGGTTTCCTATGGTTTGCGCACATTTTCCAGGCTTGGAGATCCATTTCCCCTGAGAGATGTAGTTCTGAGTGGTCCATCTTCCAATTTCGCCAGGGCAGGTTCCTATCAGACCTTCGCCAGAGATACTTAACCCATTGAAATATGTTAGGTTGCAGTGTCTGCCTAAGGGGATTAAGTTCTTCTAGCATGGCAAGAGGATCTTTCTCTTGCCAAGAATCTTGACAGAATAGTGCACTTTCCCCATTTGTAATTTTCCAAAAAGCATGCTTCTGAACCAGAGGTCTGTTGTGCCAAGTTGTGTTCCAGATATTGGAACCCTGAATTTGGTCATTGAATCTGATTAGTTGATCTTCTTGGGTGGTTGTGGCATACTTATGTTTCCATATTTGTGCCCATAGTTCTATGGGGTACTTGAGCCATCTCCACCACATTTTGGCTCCCATAATTTGATTGATCTTTCCTGGGTCACAGATTCCCAAGCCACCTAGATCTTTGGGTTTGCAGAGCTTATCCCAACCTACCAAAGCCCACTTCTTGTCTGGTTGGTGTCCATGCCATAGGAAGCTGCATTTTATGTTCTTGCT
The DNA here is from genome assembly GCA_010110895.2 of Picea sitchensis. Taxonomy (NCBI): domain Eukaryota; kingdom Viridiplantae; phylum Streptophyta; class Pinopsida; order Pinales; family Pinaceae; genus Picea; species Picea sitchensis. Next base: position 32,717 of record SNQJ01S0007551.1, read on the forward strand.
GGTCTGAATAACTGTTTTGGGCATTGCTAGGGCGGTAAATAGGTAGGTTGGCAGGGCTTGCAGGACAAACTTGAGGAGCACCAATCTAGCTGCAATATTAAGGGGTCTGAAGGTCCATTTATTGAGCCTATTTGAGATAGAGAGAAGCAGACTATCCCAAGAGATGGGGTGCACCAACTCTCCTGTGAGAGGTATGCCAAGGTATTTGGATGGAAGGGAGCTCTTGGGTATGCATAGAAGGCGAGAAATGTGATTTTGCACAACAACCGACGCATTGAAGAAGTAGAGTTTGGACTTGTCAAGGTTGAGGGCCATACCTGAAGCCTCTGTAAAGTCAGAGAGTATGGAGTTGAGCTTGGTGGATTCTCGCGCATTAGGGGTATTCAAGAGGAGGGTCTCATCAACGAACTGACTGTGCGAGGGGGATGGCTGAATATTGTGCAACGACAGGCCTTTAAGGGAGCCTTCCAGTACTGCCGCCTTAAGGTAGCGTCCCAGGCCTTCCGCCATTAAAACGAAGAGGAGGGGAGAAAGATGATCTCCTTGACGAATAACCCTAGTGGGGGAGAAGGGTTATGAAGGAACTCTATTGACCAATATGGAGAAGAAAGATGAAGAGGTGAGCTTTAGGATTCAGTTCACCGATTGTCTGTCGAAGACAAAGGATTATAGCATGGAATGTAAGTATTGTCAACTGATTCTATCGAAATATTTTGAAAGGTCGAGTTTGATAAGCATACCTGGGATTTTGGTTGTCTTCATTGAGTGTATTACCTTGTGAGATAGGATGACGTTGTCCATGATTGGTCTACCTTCCACGTAGCATGTTTTTTCTTTAGAGATGACAAAAGGTAGGATTTTCTTGAGACGTGTGGCTATCGCCTTTGTGATGATTTTGTAGATGACGTTGCAGAGGGTGATTGATCTGTACTGCCTGGGATGAGTGACTCTCTCCTCCTTCTGGATGAGAGTGAGAAAAGTGGCATTGAGGGAAGAGAGGACTTGACTTGAGGTTCTAGATTCCTCCATGACCTGCCATATCTCTTCCCTGATTAGATCCCAACAGTGATGAAAGAAATCCGTGGTGAAGCCGTCCAGACCAGGCGCTTTCCCTGTGGGAATTTCCTTGACTGCATGGTCCACTTCTTCTTGGGTGATGGGCCTCATTAAGGCTTCATTTTTCTCTTGAGTTACCAATGAGGGTATGTGCCTTCTTATCCTCTGAATTGATTCCTCCCTATCCTCATTGGTTTCTGTAAGGAGCTCTTTATAGTAGGTGTTTAGTTCTTCGACAATTGGTTGTGTTCTCTGATGGGGTTACCTTGAGAATCCTCCAACTAAGTGATCCTATTGATGTATCTGCGATGCACCATTGCTCTGTGGAAAAAATTGGTGTTCCTCTCACCCTCTTTAAGCCATTGAACCCTAGATTTCTGACACCATATTATTTCTTCTTTCTTTTTTCGTTCTTCTAATTCTGTTTGAATCTCCTCCTCTTCCTTCATTAAATATGTGGTCCTGGTTCCTGGGATGAAGGTTCGTTGCAGAGCTTCTAGTTTGCTTTCGTTTTCCTGCATGCAATGGAATATGTTCCCAAAGGTGTTTTATTCCAAAGCTTCAGATGTTGTTCAAAGTTTTTGAGGCGTTGCTGGAACTTATACATGCAGGTGTCGTGCTCTATTTCTGCCTGAGCCCACTAGGACTTTGCTAGCCGCTGGAAGTCAGGGTCGGAGAGACAAAACTTCTCAAAACACAAATGTTTGAATTTTGGTGTTGCTCCTGTGTCTAGGCAAAATGAGATGGGCCAGTGGTCCAACCGATTTTTGAAAGAATGTTGACCTCTATGGTAGGGTCCTCTTCTAGCAGGGCTTCTGCTACAAGGAAGAGGTTTAGTTGGGATGCCACCTGCTAGTGTCTTGATCTTCAATTGGACTAGGTGAAAATGACATTTCGAGATTATATATATACTATATTTAGCTGGTCAATAAGGGTTTGGAACTTACCATTTTCTTGCTCCAACCGTTTTGCGCCGTCGATTTTCTCCTCCAGAGTCAAGATCATGTTGAAGTCTCCTTCCAGGGTGTGCCCATAAATGTTCTGATGTGAGTTATCCTTTTCAGGAATCTTTCTTTGTCCCGTGGGATCTGAGGCCCATATACATTTGTGATTTCCCCTTCCTTGGTCGACCCTGTGACCATGAAGTGTGTCATGAGCGTGCCTATAGTAAAGAAGGGCCTATTCATTGTGACAATATTGGGGTTCCATAAAATTTCTAGTCCTCCATATGCGCTAGAGGAGTCAGTGTGGATGGATTCACATCCTCTCCAACAACAATGGAAGATAGTTTATGCTTCTTCTCCAACACATTTTGTCTCCTGTAACAAGAAAACACCCGGATTTTCTGCATGTATACAGTCTTGGAGGATCCTATGTTTGGATCTTCCGTTGAGTCCTCTGATATTCCAGGTTATGATTTTCATCATGATAACTGTGGAGGTGGGTGGAGGTATCCCTCTGAGAGCCTATGGATCTAGCCAAAGTTTAGCATGAGGTTCCCTGCCTCTTTGATTGGCTGCTGGGAAGATTTGCATCCTCGTCTTTTGTTTTCCCGTGGAGCACGCTTTGATTCTGTGCTTGGATCTGTGGCTATACCCAGGCATGCTGTGGATCCGTATGTGGATTATATGAAAACGTTGTGAACTTTGTGAAGTTTTTCTACCAGGATGGTTTGCAAGTCTTTTCGGTTGAGGTCTTCCTATAGTTTTTCAAGATCTATGTCTGCCAGATCTTGTTCATCCAATTGCATCAAAGTGTCCCCATTTCCCCCCATTTTGTCTCCTTGGTGATATTATTTTCCTTGTGTACATGTGTTCTCGTCCTGGCCTTTTCCTTTCTCTTGGTTTTTCGTTTTGTGTGGGTCTTGGATTTGTTCGTCTTCCGACAGTTGATTTAGAATGTCATAGGATTTTTTGGTTTTTATTTTTGGAGCGGTGTCCGGATTCTGCTTCCTTGGTGGGTTCTTTTTCCAGCCCATGACCATGGTAAAGCCATATCGTTTTTTGCTTTCTTCAACTTTGGGGCCTTGTGCATTCAAGGGGCAGTCTCAGAAGAGGTGGCCATGCTCATGGCATTTTCTGCAGTGAAAGGGGATGTGTTCATAGTCGATTGTTTGGTTCCAATCCTCATCCTGATATTCCAAGGTGACCAAACCAGGTAAAGCTTTTGACAAGTCCATGTAAACTAAAATTTCACATAATTATTTACAATTTCTATAAATAAAAATTATATAAATCTAATTCAATTTCCTACATTTCATATTTTTACACCAAATTCAAATTTATTGTAAAAGTATCTTGAATAATCCCTCAAAGTTAATAAATTATTGTTTTTCCATGTTAAAGAATCTATTAAATGAAGTTTTTGGATATTCATTTAGTTTTTTGAATATTTTATAATATAATGACATAATATGATATATGATAATTTTATAATGTAATATTATCACAATGCATGCACTAATATCATGTATGCTAAGCGATATATGTGTGTTGATGTTTGAAAAAAATAGGATAATTGGCATTGAACTCTATCGATTCCCTTGGTGCCAAAAAACTATCCTATGTTTAAAATGCTACCCTCTCCAACAAAATCAAATGACCATGCTTTTAAAAAATGCAAAACAAAGACTAATTGACATCACAAAGAGGCATAAATTCTTACTGGTTGTTGGATCTTATCCTATCATTAACTCTGATTATCTTATCATCCTTTGATATNAGAGAGAGAGAGAGAGAGAGAGAGAGAGAGAGAGAGAGAGAGAGGTAAACATGCATGCTCTTTAGCTCTCGAATGGACAAAAACAAAAATCGAATGGAATAAAATGGTTAAGGTCAACATCATTCCAATTCTTCATCTCGAATCATTTGGATTTCAAGGTGGAAGTGCATGCTCCATATTGACTAATGGAGTGCTCCCCTATAGGCAGTGGGTGTTAGAATTGTCAATGAGGAAAACACAATTCTCAATTATAATTAACAATCACACACATAAGAAATAGACACAGGGATTTCACGTCGTTCACCCAAACGTTGGGCTACGTCCACCAAGCATAGGCATCGGTTGTATTATTATTCAGATCATGGAGATTACATCAGATTTTCAAGTTTCTCACACATTCAGTCTCACAGTCCGTTTTTGCCTCTACGTGCTTACATGTATTTATATACATTTACAATAAATTGAATAGTAAATGCAATCCCTATCCATATTCTAACTTGGTCTATTTGGTTGTAAACAACGTAGAATAATAGGATCCAAATCTGTTCTTGGTAATTTGTTGTCACCAAATCCCAACAAACTCTATCTTGATAACAATTAACCTAATACCTTGCTCCTTCCTTTTGTTCATCACCTTTTCCTGCAATCCAAGTGAAGCCAAGAACCACTGCAATTTCTCTAATAAAACTGGTTTCATGATCTCACCTGTGTGACTTGCACGAGTTTGTATTTCATGAGGGGTCACTCCACCTCCAACATGTCTTCCACAACTGTGTTGTGAGACATATTTAGTGATAACTCTCCTCCTGTCCAAAACACCTGTAAAATATACATTACAGTTATCAGAGACCATCTTAGTGTAACCATTATAGGTGACATTTGTGCTTCTTAAACGTTGAAGCACCCATTTCACTGCAACACTTGAATCTGTCATGTATCTGACAACATCATTAGCATGTGAAACATCTGGGCTTAACCATTTCATCGCATACAACAGACCTCCTACTGAACTTACACGAGACATAACCTTTTCTTCTTTATAGATAGGCCCTATACTTGAAGAAAACTTATAATGGAAAGAAAGAGGGATAAAAACTAGTTTTATAATGTTCATGCTAAAATCCAACCATAGCTTACCATTACCATCTCTATATATTTTCATGCCCTTAATTTGTTTTTCCGCTTTTTGATCCCTCATTTGAATTGTCTTGTCCACCTGAGTCGTTTTCTTACTGATTTTATCCATGCTTCGGCTTGCATTGAGCATATCATCAACAAATAACATCAAGACTATGAATGTACTATAAACTATATAGTCATTCCTACCCTTTGATAAATTCTGACTCACTATGAAGGATTCAAACATCTTGTATATTTGCCTAGGTACCAATAGGCCATACAATGAATTACCTATCATGCAAACAAATTTACCGTTGCGATATTGAATCAACCCTTTTGGTTGTTCCATACATACTATATCTCTGTCAATGATGACCTTGTGAGAAGTAGGATCCCACACACAACATCCCTTTATACCATCATCATAACTTGCAGAGATATAAGATAAGTAGGAATTCATAAACAAAGATTTTAAGTCTGGAAATGATTTACCGTTTACCAGTACCTGCAATTATTTCTTT
>SNQJ01S0007551.1:51794-68674 GCA_010110895.2 Picea sitchensis
CAGCACCTGTCTACACCATGGTAGTAAAAACATCCTGTCATATAACTCAATGCATCAAAAATGAAAGAAAAGTTTTATCATCATATAAATCCAGATCACTTGCGAGCAAGTGTCCTCAAAGAATAAGTTTGGTATGTGCGCCAAAGCGGGATGTTACAGCAAGTATTGGTAGAGTTTGGTTTATCTTTATTGGGATGATTGTTATTGCATTGTCAGCTAACTATTGGGTGCAAGTTACACTAGACACTAGAGGGTCATTGATCGACATATTGCAAGCTTGGCAGGCAAGAGAAGACATAGATTCTTGTACAGGGTAAGGAACAAAGACTTAGTGGCCTTTCTGAGATCATAACACCTTTTCCAAGAGGAAGACAAAGAAAAAAAGTTTTTATGACATCATAAGCCCCTCGTTTACAGATCATTAATCGATATTTAGTTTTTAAATATGACATGTTTTTTTCTTAATAGTTTGTGGTCTTGATGTTATCTTTCCCACATGATCTAATTCAAGTTTGTGTAGTGCCATTGGTGTAGATTCCATTCTATGTGGACATCCATCAGAGGGGTCCTTTGTCCTATAAAGGATTTGATATACAAGGGGCATAGACAAGGTCTTTGAGTCACCTGACTTCTTCAACCTATAACTTTTCCCAGGACCTTCAATTATGGAGATGTTTTTTTTCACATGAAGAGGATAGACAAGTATTTCAAATGAGTGGTCACACAACCCCTTTCAAACAAAGTTCATAACTTTCATAACCCATGAAGTTCAGATTATGAACGTTTCCTTGAGTTCTCAATCCTTGAAAACTATATGTACATTCTTATTGAGGTAAAAAAGACACTTCAATTGAGACCCCAAATTCATGTGCAAAGGAACTTTTTAATGAAAGTCCATGTCATACTCAGAGTATTTCTTTGCCAAAAACAAGTTCTATTTGTTCATCTCATATCTATGTTATATTGACTTTGAATACATCAAAAGAGATCAACATAATTCATAAGAAACATGAATATTTTAATTGAAGAAAACAATGCATTGCCCTAGGTACACCTAAAAACCAACACTTGGTGAAATTCTTGATTATCTGAAACTCAACTTTGAGTCACTCGATAATGCAAAACAACTCATGTTATACAATACTTTCAAGTAGGTTAGAACTAGTTAAATCCAAGTAGAGCATTAGTAAAATATATGATACATGCAATTTGTTGAATGCATGAACAATCAATTTGTAAAGCAAATAAACTCGATGATGCAACGATGATAAACTATGATGAAATGCATTGCAAAAAAAATCTTATAAAATGCATTTCATAAGAGAGACAAATGCTTATTAATTAAAATTTAAAAAGATAAAATCAAAGGAAAACAAATCATAAAATAAATAAAGAAGAAGTTTGATTAAAAATATAAAAATGGATTCCCAAGATTTGTGGATCATTGAAGTCAAAACACAAATCTAGAAGATGCCTCTTTTTTTTTACAAAAACTATAAGTCAAAGAATCTTTAAAAATCTTTTTCCAATGTACCATTGGTAATTTTTGTAAAATCATGAAATTGTGTCAGAATCTCGTTACAAACTACAAACAACTAATATTAATTGTTATCATAGTGTTGCTAATAAATATGGAATGTAAAGAACATGTTTTATTCGACCGATTCTAAGTTGCAAGTGTTCTCCTTGTTTAGAAATGTTAGCTCATGCATGAGGTATTCGTTGTAGGAAGATCAGGGTATAAAAAAATTATTTCCTCATCATTGCCCACTAGCTCCATTTTTCCTTTGTTTGACATTGTATATATGGTATATCAATATAAGTGTCATCTCTTCTTAGAGGCATATGTATATTTGTGTAGTGTCATTGATATGAGTCATAATTTGGTTCAAGAATTTTTTTTTTACTTTAATCAATATTTAGTTTTTGAATATTATATGTTTGTTTCTTAATAGTTTGTGGTTTTCAAGTTATCTTTTTCACATGATCTAATACATGTTTGTATAGTGCCATTGGTGTGAGTCATAGTTGGGTTAGTGATTTTTCCTTACTTTAATCTTTAATAATAAATCTTTAATAATGAAATGTTTTCTTCTTAATAGTTTGCGATCTTGTTATTAATTTCAAAAAATTCATTCTCTTTGCACATTCAAATATTTTGTTCTATCTATATATTTAGGAAGAGAGGGTTCTTTGCCCCACCAACAAAGAAGTATCATGTACACTAATTTCAAAGATTCCATTCTATGTGCACTCAAAACAAATTCAAGGACACACACAAACTCAAGGTCAAAATGAAGGTACCATTTCTAAATAGGGAGGTGAAAGTGGGGACTTTTCCAACTTAAACAAAGAGGAATTACTATTTCAAAGATGTCATTCTATGTGCACTCCCAACAAATTCAAAGATGCCTCAACTCGAAGTGTAAAAGTAGAATGTTTCGACTACTTTGTGCTTTGTTAGATGATACAATTTCTAAATAGTGAGGAGAAAATAGAGAATTTTCCAACTTAGACGAGGAGGAATTGCTATGCACTGAGGCATATAGATTGTAATAAATGAGAGGGAATTGATATACCTTGTGACATTTGGGGTGTAATTATTAAACATGTATATTTCATTTAGTAGTTTGTTAGGGATGTTGGGCAGCGAAATCCCATATACAATAAACAACATAAACAAGAGATTAAGCATGCACACAAAAATTCACACAGGAGGCACATATTTACGTGGTAAAACCCTCTAATATTATGAGGGAAACATCCACAGGACAATGGAAGAATCATTCTATTATCAGGAACCAGGAGATTACAACCACAGTTGGGCATCTAGGCAGCCCAGGAGAGGGCTTGAAGCCCTTGCTCATCAAATGCCTCTAAGGAATTCATATTTATACAATGTCTCCTTCAGTTATACAGAACTGAAAACATTAAATGCTTCCCCTATCTTATCTTAGTGGTTTCAACAATAAACCAAAAATAAATATTGTTGGAAACAACCATGAACCAACTAGACTAATTAGTTGTCACTTTCCCAACAATCTCCACCTTGACAACAATTTACTTGATATCATGCCTTGTCCATTCATCACCTTCTCGCGAGGTAGGTGATACCAGTGCTTTCAAAACTAAAGCACCCATTTCACTATTCCACCTGGATTTATCATGTGAACACTAACAACTCCCTGCAAGTGAAATATTCGATCTTATCATTGCAAACATATACTTACTTATAGCATACTATTCATGAAACATACCCTCCTTCTTCCTTATAACTAGGACATCGTCTTGAAGAAAGATTACAATGAAAAATAAAAGAGACATTTATCAGTCTCACAAGGCTCATACTGAATCTCATCAATATCTTTCTCTTATCATTTTCCTCGTCTCTATGTATCTCTATGCCCAATATTTGTTTTGCATCTCGTAGATCCTTCATTTCAAATGTCCTAACCAACTGAGCCAATCTGTTGATCTTAACCATGCTTGATCTGGATGATTTTCGGCATGAAATGAGAGCGGAGATATAATAAAGAAATGCACAGAGATATCGCAGTTATTCAGTAATATAACATAAATGTATCAGAGATGCAACCATAAACATAGATATACAGTAATACACGATTTCTATTAATGAAAGAAATGTATAGAGACTGTAAAAATACAGAGTGAAAGATTCGCTAGAATGGTGGCAACTTGTCTCTTAGAAGAGAAGTGACGGCTACTTGCATTCGTAAGAAGATGATTACAATGAGGCTCTGAAGGCATTTTTACAATAAGAAGGATTGTCAAAAACCCTAGTGATGCAGGAGCATCGTTGGAAAGTGCGCAGAGGTGGGACCACCCAACACGGGAGACTTCCTTCGGAACTTCAACGTGAGCAGTCACAAGCGATTTCAGGATCCGCCTCCACTCAGTGCCGAAATTCACTTTCGGAGGCACATTTGAACCGGTACTGGACATTTCCCTTTGAAGCAAGTTTCTGAAATTGTAAACAGAGCAGAAGTTTCCACTTCGGTTCTGGAATATGACTAGACTAAGATAGCGTAGGATAAGGTTTATAGTAGGCAAGTAGTAGGGGAAACCCTAGGAAAATTTTGAGTTATGTAAAAGTTTGTAAGACCAGTTAGCGGCAGAGGGGAAGAGAAGGACGAAGAGGGAGAACTATAATATAGAGAAATCGCTGTAAGAGAACTGCATTGGGGCAGAAAATCTCAAATTTTGAGCTACTGTAATTTGTATGTATTATGTAGCCAGTGGGCACTTATGAATAGAACAGAATGGAAAATTGATCCAAATGTGTTGTGCTTGGACTGTGTGTATTTTCCTGTTGTTTTCTGTTTTATAAACAAGTGAATGGAACTATGAGATTTTTGTAGTTTCAATTGTTTCTCTTCATTTGGAGTTCTGCAAGGTGTGCATTGAGCCAGGGAGGGATGCTGTAAATTTTTTTTCTCTCCACTGGGAGCTCTGCAAGGTGTGCATTGAGCCAGAGAGAAAACGCCATGAATCTAAGCTATCGAAATCCCTTAGACACAAGGAGTGCGTGGGAGATCGAAGTCTGAACCAGACAAAGCTCAGGAGGGATAACACTTCGGAAGGTGTTGTCGAGACCAGGAACTCATTCCCTGGAAGGAGCGAAGACTGAATCTTTGTAGACTTAGAAAATCTTCTAAGTCGGAATCGAGTAAAATCTTAGGCGGAAGAACGTCGTCGGGTGTTGGATCATTGTGGGAATTCCCGCGGATCGTCCGATTGGAGGGAGGAGAGTAGACTTTAACGCCGTGTAGATCCAAGTGAGGGGATTTCAAAGATCTGAATGGATGGTGGAGAGTCCTCGAGGAGGAACACCGAAACCTTGCAAGCCATTGGATAAGGTGGAGCTGCAAGGAGGTTAGCATTGAGGGCTACTTGACGTCCAAAATCTCAGGAGGAACAACGACCATTGATCTTAGATAGATCTGGACCGTTGGTTCAGTTCAATAACTCGGGTATTGCCAACTAGAGGGATAGAGGTCTTGTCTTCCAAAACCCTGAGTCACAAGATCACGAAATCGTGGAGTCGACCCATTTTGCGGACTCGGATATCGTGAATTGGAAAGCAGAGTCCCTTTTTTTCCAAACCTCCGAGTCGCGAGACTGCAATTTGATCTAAACCATCGATCAGAAGAGGATCTAGACCGTTGGTCCACATTGTGAACTCGGATATCGCGAATCGGAAAGAGGAGTTCCTTGTTTTTCAAACCTTTGAGTCGCGAGATGGCGATTTGATCTGAATCGTCGAGCACAGGTGGGTCTGGACCGTTGGTCCATATCGCAATGTCGGGTATCTTGAGCTGGAAGGACAGAGGTCTTGTTTTTCAAACCTCCGAATCGTGTGATCGCGATTTGATCTGGACCGTTGACTACAGGTGGATCTGGACCGTTGATCCACATCGTGGTCTTGGGTCTCACAATTTGGAAGGACAGAAGGCTTGACTTCCAGAACCCCGAATCACGAAATAGCGAGGTCGGGCCAATTCGCGAACTTGGGTATCGCGAGTTGGGAGGGCGGAGTTCTTGCGCTGCAAAACTTCGAGTGGCCAGATCACGAAATAGCGAAAGGAAGGAAGGATAAGGGCACGATCACAGCCCTTGGTCGTGCACCGTGGGAGCTCACACTTGGTGCTTGGAAAAATCCAACTGAGCATTTGTGGAGTGGACCTATGTGTTCATTTCGAAGGGTTCCAGTTTGGAACCAGAAGAGCCATTTCGGCTCCCGAACCAGAAGATCTTGACCGGGAGGTCGCAAAACCCTAAGGAGGGATAGGGGGTCTGCACTAGGTAGTATCAGAGCATCATTTGTTCGTCTATAGACTTCAGGCGAAGGAGGAAAAGAAGGAGACAGAGAACTCAGAGCCATACTCTGTGTGTGACAGATAGTCAACATAATTCCACCAAGAAGTCGAGAGCCGCTTTTTTCCAACCATGCTGTGGAGAGGGAGATGCGAGAGTTTTTCACTCGAATGGAAGCCGTGGAAGCAGCACAGAAAAGAGAACCTGACGTTGGGGATGTCAGTGATGCGGAAAGTGAAGAGGATGAGGTTGAATAAGCTGCAGGAGAGGATGCTACAGAAGAACGTTTGTTGAGAGCAGTTGCCAGATTGGGAGGCAGAGCTAAGATAGAGGTCCCCATGTATGAGGGAAAATTAGATGCTGAAGAACTGTTGGACTGGATAAGGTCCATGGACAAACATTTTGACTATGAAGATGTCGATGAGGAGAATAAGGTGAAGCAGGCAATCACCAGGTTAAAAGGGCATGCAACACTGTGGTGGGACGAACTACAGGTTGAGAGGAGAAGTAAAGGCAAACATAGGATAAAGAGTTGGGACAGGATGCTAGACAAACTAAAGGCTAAGTTCATTCCCAAAGACTACCAGATCAATCTGTTCAGGAAGCTACAAAACCTGAGACAGAAAGGAATGATAGTCAAGGAGTACACCAAGGATTTCTACAGGCTGAACATCAGAATTGGACAAAGAGAGAGAGATGAAGAAAAAGTCGTCAGATACATAAATGGATTGAGATATGAAGTCTAGGACGAGCTGAGCATGATGACAGTGAGGATTGTGGAAGATGTGTATCAGTTTGCACTAAAGGCAGAGGAAAAGCTGGCTAGAAAATAGAACCAGCGAGGAAGAGACAAAATCTCGGTCCCAAGCAAAAGCAAGGGATTTAACCGTGACAAAGCACATCAGTCGAAGGATGAGGTTGAGAAACCACACAATCACTCAGAACGAGGAGGAAGTTCACAAGGGAGACATAATGGTGGAAGAAACTCTTCTAGAGGAAGAGGCAGAGGAGGAGTAAGGTGTTATAACTGTGGAAAGATAGGGCACATGTCTTGGGAATGTCCCGAGAAGAAGAAGGAAGGAGGAGAAGCCCACATTTCAGAAGCACAATGAAGAGATGTTGAGGCAGAAGGAGCAGAGGATGGAGCATCCCTGATGTTGAGAAAATTTCTCTTAAAACCAAAGGCACAATTTGAAAAGCCAGTGCAGAGAAACAATCTCTTCAGGATAGCTTGCAAGACCAAGGATAAAGTATGCAAGGTGATCATTGACAGTGGGAGTATTGAAAACCTAGTATCCACAGAGATGGTGGAGAAATTGGAGCTGAAGACAACTGCACATCCAAGGCCATACAAAGTCTCATGGATGAAAAAAGGACACCGGGTAACGATCGCTAAACAATGCCTGGTTGAAGTTAAAATAGGAGGATATAAGGATGAAATCCTATGTGATGTAATTCCCATGGACGTATGCCACATTTTGTTGGGAAGACCATGGCAGTTTGACATAAATTTCATTCATGATGGAAGGAAGAACACATATACATTGGAGAAGAATGGTAGGATGCATATGTTACTGCCAATGGGGGAGAAGAGAGCAAAGGAGGAAGCCAGCACAAGCATACTTCTTATGAGTGGGAAGGAACTCCTGAAGGAATTCAAGGAAGAACAGGAGATGCAGTTCGTTGTGGTGAGGAAGCCCAGAGTTATCCTTACGAGTACATCAACGGATGATTTTCTTGAAGAAGTTCAGGAGCTACTGGATAATTTTGCTGATATAGTGGTGGATGAGCTGCCAAACTCATTGCCACCCATCATGAGTATCAGTCATTATATCGACTTGATACTAGGAGCAAGCCTGCCAAACAAAGCAGCGTACAAATTAACACCTGGAGAAAATGAGGAGGTGAAGAGCCAAGTCCAAGAATTATTGGATAAGGGTTTGGTCAGGGAAAGTCTGAGCCCATGCGCAGTACCAACTGTGTTAAGCCCAAATGAAAGATGGAGGATGGAGAATGTGCACAGACTTGAGAGCCATCAACAAGATCACCATCAGGTACAAATTTCCTTTACCAAGAATGGATGATTTAATGGATTGCTTAAGTGGAGCAAATTTCTTTTCTAAGATAGATATGAAAAGTGGATATCACTAGATTAGGATGAGAGAAGGTGATGAATGGAAAAAAACCTTTAAGACGAATGAAGGTCTGTATGAGTGGCTAGTTATGCCATTTGGATTAAAGAATGCCCCGAGCACTTTTATGAGGTTGATGAATGAAATTCTGAAAGATTTCATTGGCAAGTTCGTGGTTGTATATCTGGATGATATACTGATTTTTAGCAAGACTAAGGAGGAGCATTTGAGGCACCTAACGCTAGTGATGAGGAGGCTAGAACAGGAGAAGCTTTTGATCAATATGAAGAAATCCTCTTTTATGAAGACATAACTCATTTATTTGGGTTTCGTGATCTCTTCGAATGAACTGAAGATGGATCCAGAGAAGATGAAAGCGATCAGAGAATGGTTGTCACCAAGGAGCATGTTCGAGGTAAGGAGCTTTCATGGTTTAGCAAGTTTTTATAGAAAGTTCATTAGAGACTTCAGTGGGATTTGTGCACCCATGATGGATACAGTGAAGAAGCGGAACAAGTCCTTTAAATGGACAGAGGAGGTTGAAAGGAGCTTCAATATACTGAAGGAGAAGATAACAGAACGACCAATTTTGATCTTGCCGAATTTTGGGAAGACATTTCAGGTGAAATGTGATGGAAGTGGAGTTGCAGTAGGAGCTGTTCCGAGTCAGGATAACAGGCCTGTTGCCTATTTCAATGAGAAGCTGAATGAGACTAAGAGGAAATACTCCACATATGAAAAGGAATTCTATGCCATCATTCAGGCATTGAAGAAATTGAGGCATTATCTTGTCTTGAAAGAGTTTGTCTTGTACAACGATAACCAAGCTTTACAATTCATAACCCGATAAGAAAAACTGAATCAGAGGCATGCAAAATGGGTTGAATTTATGAAAATTTTTACTTTTGTCATAAAACATATTGTTGGGAATGCTAACAAGGTTGCTGATGGATTAAGCAGGAGATGTTTAATTCTGCAGGAATTCCAGGTGGAGACCTTGGGGTTTGAACACCTTAAGGATATGTATTGTGATGATGTGGATTTCAAGGAGGCCTACGAAGCATGTAAAAGCCCTGTACTAAGAGATAGAAGTCAGTGGACAGAGTATATGGTTCAAGAAGGATTGNCATAGGCACATGCCCCGGTTATGGTTCAAGAAGGATTGTTATTCAGAGGAAATCAATTGTGCATACCAAGATGCTCAATGAGAGACAATCTTTTGAAGGAGAAGCATAGTGGAGGATTGGCTGGACATTTTGGCCACGACAAAACGTTTGCACAATTGAGCAGTTCATACTATTGGCTAGGTATGAGAACATATGTGATAAAGTTGGCGAACATATGTAGAATCTGTCAACATGCAAAGGGGAAAAGACAGAACATTGGATTGTATCAACCATTGCCAATACCAGAAAGGCCTTGGGATGAAATAAGCATGAATTTCGTGTTGGGATTGCCAAGAACACAAAGGGGATTTGATTCCATATTTGTGGTGGTGGATAGGTTTTCAAAGATGGCACATTTCATCCCATGCCAGAAGACCAGTGATGCAACATACGTTGCAAATCTGTTTTTCAGAGAAGTTGTAAGACTTCATGGCCTACCCAGGAGCATTGTCTCAGATAGAGACACCAAATTCGTTGGTCACTTTTGGAGGACATTGTGGGAGAAGATGGGGACAGATTTGTCCTTCAACTAAGCTTATCACCCTCAGACATATGGGCATACTGAGGTGGTAAATAGAAGTTTGGGGAACTTATTGAGAAGTCTGGTTACTAAACACCATAACCAGTGGGATCAGATTCTGCCACAAGAAGAATTTGCATACAATGACTCACCAAACAGAAGCACTAGGAGGAGCCCATTCCAAATACTATATGGAATGCAACCCAGGGGAGTGTCTGAGTTAAGGGACTTGGAACATGGAGAGATCAGAAACGCTCGAGCAGAGGATTTTGTTGCTGAAATGCAGAGACTCCATAGTCGGATCAAAGAACAATTACAGAGTTCTAACTAGAAATACAAGCACAGAGCTGATCAACATCACAGGGAACTTCAATTTGAAGTGGGAGATCAGGTTTTAGCACATCTCAGGAAGGAAAGGTTCCCTAAGGGAACATACAACAAGTTGAAGATGAAAAAGATAGGACCCTGTAAGATCTTGAGGAAGTTTGATGCAAACGCCTATGAGATCGAGCTGCCAGATGGTGTGGGCATTTCGCACATATTCAATGTTTCAGAACTGTATCCTTATAGGAAAGATGAAACGGAAGGGTCGAAAGATCAAGGAAAAATTCAGTGGGAGAAACAGATGCCTGTGGCAGAAAAGCCGCAGATGGAGAAAATTCTGGATCAGAGGATTGGCAAAAAGACCAGGAGGAAGACTTATTTTGAGTATCTGGTCAAATGGAAGGGACACCCAACTGAAGATTCATGTTGGGAAAATGAATCTGCTATCTAAAAGCAGGGAAAATCAGTAGAGGAGCTCATGGATAGGAGTCCATGAATTTTTGTCAAGGGGAGTATGATGCAGGAGCATCGTTGGCAAGCGCGCAGAGGTGGGACCACCCAACACGGGAGAGTTCCTCTAGAACTTCAACGTGAGCAGTCACAAGCGATTTCGGGATCCACCTCCACTCAACGCCGAAATTCACTTTCGGAGGCACGTTTGAACCGGTGCCAGACATTTCCCTTTGAAGCAAGTTTTTGAAATTGTAAATAGAGAAGAAGTTTCCACTTTGTCTCTGGAATACGACTAGACTAAGATAGCATAGGATAAGGTTTAGAGTAGGCAAGTAGTAGGGGAAACCCTATGAACATTTTGAATTATGTAAAATTTTGTAAGACCAGTTAGCGGCAGAGGGGAAGAGTAGGAAGAAGAGGGAGAACTGTAATACAAAGAAATCAGTTGTAAGAGAACTGCATTGGGGCATAAAATCTCAAATTTTGAGCTACTGTAATTTGTATGTATTATGTATCTAGTGGGCACTTATGAATAGAACATAATGGAAAATTGATGCAAATGTGTTGTGCTTGGACTATGTGTATTTTCCTGTTGTTTTCTGTTTTATAAACAAGTGAATGGAACTGTGAGATTTTGGCAGTTTCAATTGTTTCTCTTCATTTGGAGTTCTGCAAGGTGTGCATTGAGCCAGGGAGGAATGCTGTGGAATTGTTTTTCTCTTCACTCGGTGCTCTGCAAGGTGTGCATTGAGCCAGAGAGAAAACATCGTGAATCTGAGCTATCGAAATCCCTTAGACGCAAGAAGTGCGCAGGAGATCGAAGTCTGAACCAGACAAAGCTCAGGAGGGATAACACTTCGGAAGGTGTTGTCGAGACTAGGAATTCATTCCCTAGAAGGAGAGAAGACTGAATCTTCGCAGACTTAGAAAATATTCTAAGTCAGAATCGAGTAAAAGCTCAGGAGAAAGAACGCCGTCGAGCATTGGATCATTGTGGGAATTCCCGTGGATCGTCCGATTGGAGGGAGGAGCGCAGAATTTAATGCTGCGTAGTTCCAGGTGAGGGGAGTTCAAAGATCTGAACGGACGGTGGTGAGTCCTCAAGGAGGATCACTAAAACCCCGCAATATGTTGGATAAAGTGGAGCTGCAAGGAGGTTAGCGACGAGGGCTACTTGATGTCCAAAAGATAAGGAGGAACAACGACCATTGATCTCAGATAGATCTGGGTCGTTGGTTCAGTTCGTGAACTTGGGTATCGCCAACTAGAGGGATAGAGGTCTTGTCTTCCAAAACCTCGAGTCGCAAGATCACGAAATAGCAGAGTCGACCCATTTCGCGGACTCGGATATCGTGAACCGGAAAGAAGAGTCCCTTGTTTTCCAAACCTCCGAGTCGCGAGACTGCGATTTGATCGGAACCGTCGATCACAAGCGGATATGGACTGTTGGTCCACATCATGAACTCGGATATCACGAACCGAAAAGCGAAGTTCCTTGTTTTTCAAACCTTTGAGTCGCGAGATGGCGATTTGATCTGAACCGTCGAGCACAGGCGGATCTGGACCGTTGGTCCATATCGCAATCTCGGGTATCGCGAGCTGGAAGGACAGAGGTCTTGTTTTTCAAACCTCTGAATCGTGCGATCGTGATTTGATATGGACCATCGATTACAGGTGGATCTGGACTGTTGATCCACATCGTGGTCTTGGGTCTCGTAATTTGGAAGGACAGAGGGCTTGACTTCCACAACCCCGAATCACGAAATAGCGAGGTCGGGCCAATTCCCGAACTTGGGTATCACGAGTTGGGAGGGCAGAGTTCTTGCGCTGCAAAACTCTGAGTGGCAAGATCGGGAAATAGCGAAAGGCAGGAAGGATAAGGGTGCGGTCACAACCCTTGGTCGTGCACTGTGGGAGCTCACACTTGGTGCTTGGAAAAAGCCAACTGAGCATTTGTGGAGTGGACCTGTGTGTTCGTTTTGAAGGGTTCCAGTTTGGAACCAGAAGAACCATTTCGGATCCCGAGCTAGAAGATCCTGACCGGGAGGTCACGCAAACCTAAGAAGGGATAGGGGGTCTGCACCACCTAGACATCCAAAAACCTAACCGTAGGAGATGAAGCGCCAAAAGTCATGTGGGCCTCGTTTGGGTAAGTTGGTGCATCAACTTCTCGGGGTCGTAACTTTTGCATACGTTCTTCGTTTTAGGCGTATGATAGCTTGTTGGAAAGGTATCATAGAGGAGATTCATTTTTGGGGCTCAATCATTCTTTCAACTATAATTGAGAATCTATATCCTGAAAAACCTTCATTTAGGCCCTCAAAATGGCCCCGGAAGTTAAAAATTGCTAAAAATAGTAAATTGCCAAAATTGCTAGAAAACTGTTTTGAGCCAGTTGGAAAAGGTGGGTGGCCACCAATATCCACCTAGATCAATGATTGTGCGTTCTACAAGCATATTGTCAACAATAAAAAAACACCAAGATAGTGAGTACCATAGACACAATGGATATTCTCACTTCTTGTAATCTTTGGCTCACCATGAAGGAATCAAACATCCTGTACAAAATTGCCTGCTCGAGTTTCAGGCCATACAATGATTACTTGATCTTTCAAAACAAATCTTTTGTTGCGATCCTGAGCACCTTCATTTCTCCACCTCGAAGGTTGTGTTCGAGATATTCACCATAAACAGATGAAGCCAACCAAGTAAGCTTGACACAAGCTCACCTCCATGAAACTTTCAATGGAGTGTTTGTGCTCCACTTTGACAAGAACATTTCCTTGACCAAATCTAGCCACGCCGGTCAAGTAAGCATTCACCGCTCACCTTCAGACCGTTTTTTAATGGAGTTACAATTATCCTTTAAGAAGGCTTCACTACATGCAATATCATGGACACCAAAACATGGGAAACAAACATGAACCCGAAAAAACCCACCCCCTAACACCTAGGTCTACATCTAGACTTTACCGGTGAAAAAATAGGGGTATGCATGCCTACCACGATCTTACAACAGTATTCCCAATTACATGCAATATTTAAATTACAACTCCACCAAAAATAAACAAATGTTCATTGTGCGATTTAATCCCAGCCTCATGAATCTCCAACAGAAGCACTGATCTACGACCTCGTTGTTCTTTTGGTAGCCTTCCTTGAGCTCCTTCACGCACATGCATTATACCTTTCACATCCCTCTGTAGAGCCATCCTAGACTGCGATCTAGTGAATCTGGGTGTGACCTGCGTTTCCACTGTGCCTCAACTCTGCAACAACGCCTTCAATGTAGCACTAGAGTCTAATAGTGTCCAATGCCATGACCACGAACACCTGGAATATTCCACAGGTCTGCTGGTATCAAACTCAGAGTCTCCACGAATCAAATAACTCAGAAGCCGCGGCCTGATCCACCTTTGCACGACATACAAACAATACTTGAGTTTCTCCTTTACCTCGCAATCTTTGCCCTGGGGTGGTCCAGGCAACCTCAACCACTGCGTCCTCTCTCTATGGCCTCAGACAAATGCAATCACGCATGGACACAATGTCAGACAAGATATTTCTTCACCAGATTGGAAAGTGGCAACCTTCTCCTGCAATCACGTCCACGCCACAACAGTCTTCTCGCCTGCACATCTGGCCTCCTTTCTCTCTTCACCTCTCTCCTCTGCGACAGTCTTCCTGAAGCATCCACCCTGTCTCGATCTTGACGACCTCTAACATATTTCTCTCATCTGCAGTCTGCACCAGATCAAGCAACGACCACCAGATCTAGTACGTCTCCACGATATTCTATGAATCCGTCGTCATATCTAGATCGATACCCGGCCACAGATCGACCAACAACACCATTCTTCTTCAACACTAGAATGTTCATGGCGTGGATCGTTCGCTCATATGGCGAACGAACACTTTTCCTCTCTAGAAAGACTAGATCTGACCACATCCACTTTGCAGCTACCATCTGTGGATGAACAACAAGCAACATGTGGCCTCTTCCAAAATGCAATCAAGGAGGTACTGTTTTCACCAAAACGTGTCGAGTCCAGCACCCGACGACTCTACTCTCTCAGACAATGATACCTTCAACCTTTCTTAGCGCAGACAAGGCTCTTTCGACTTCACGATTTGGTGCTCCTTTCACACTATAGCGACCTCCACCAAAAAACCCGATCTCCACAAGAAAATGTGCCTTTACACAATGGTGACCTCCATATCATATCCACAAGGTTTATGGGAGCGATCTTCCACTGGATCTCCTCTATGACAAGGGAATCTTGGGAATCGAACTCCGAAACAATAGAGACCGATCCATGAAAAATGTCATGACTCCTCTCTATTCACCGTGACCTAGTAACCTCTTCAGAATGTGACCATGTATATGCTTTGGGGTCCTCTTTGCGACCTGTTAGCCGCCCTTCTCCTCTATGGATTCCCACATGTTCAAAACTTGCCTCACATTCTCCAAATTGTGCTCAGACCTGTGACTGGCTTAGTACGACGGCCTCACATTGACCTGTCCATGGAGCTGCAGACTTCCTTTCTTCACAGATGCACTTCCTCCATGCAAGCTCTTCTCCTGCAGCTCACCATCGTTGCCCTTGCATGACCTCCAGGTAGCTCGACCTATGCACACATTTGCGTCCTTCCTCTCTTCGCTCTGGTTATCTGCACATCCTCTCTACTATGATCTCTCCTTCAACACTTGCTTCACCCAATGATCTCAACTCAATCGCTCTGATACCACTTGTTGGGCAACAAAATACCATATACAATAAACAATAGAAACAAGAGATCAAACATGCACACAAACAATCACACAGGAGGCACATATTTACGTGGTAAAACCCTCTAATCTTATGAGGGAAATATCCATGGGACAATGGCAGAATCATTCTATTATCAAGAACCAAGAGATTACAACCACAATTGGGCATCTGGGCAGCCCAGGAGAGGGCTTGAAGCCCTTTCTCATCAAATGCCTCTAAGGCATTCATATTTATACAATGTCTCCTTCAGTTATACAAAACTGAAAACATTAAATGCTGCCCCTATCTTAGCTGAGTGGTTTCAACAATAAACCAAGAATAAATATTGTTGGAAACAACTGTGAACCAACTAGACTAATTAGTTGTCACTTTCCCAAAAAGGGCTCCTTTTTTTAGGTATTTTTGCCTGGATCTGGCTATGTAAATCTAGACAAAATGACTATTTTTTGTTGTTTAAATTGCATTTATGAATGCATAAATAGATTCAACATGTTGAAAAACCCCTAGAGTATTTTGATTATACAAACATAGCCACTCCAATCTGCAGATCAAACCATTCCTCAAAAAACCCTGAGGTATTCTGATTATACAAACATAACCACTCAAATCTGCATATCAAACCATTCCTCACCAGATTTCAGACAAAATCAAATTGAAAAAATAATAAAAAAACCGAAAAGTAAAACATTTAAACTAATCTCTTTTTTTTTTTAATGATAAATTAAATTATTAGAAAATAAATGATCCAGTTGAACCACAATTCTGATCTTGTAAATCGTTATAAATACCTACAAAACCTAAATGATGCATTTCTTGAAAAATCTGTTCTTGTTAGAAATATCAGACAACTTGGTGGCACACTCAACAAACAATATTAGAAAGACATATTAGACATTATGGAAGAAAATCCCAAAGACACCGCTGTCGATGGGAGATCTGAGGGATCCAACTCAAGTAAGTCACTATTTGTTCTTTCTTATTGCACTCAGACTCCAATGTTCTCTTTTTAACATCTGTTTGCTGCATTTTGTAATTTGCAGCAGAAAGACATTTAGTTTCTGGAGTTGGTGATGATGTTGTTTTGGGGAAGTCATTTCTCGATTGTCTCAGGCAACACTATGGGATAAGTGGTCGGTCTTGAGCTTGTTGAGTCGATCTTGGGCCAATTCTATGACAAGCCAATCTCAATCTCCATTATTGTATGATCGTGTTTACAACCCGTCTGCTCGTCTCTCCTCTCAGTAATTCATTGTATCTCGTGCTACTCCATTCACAAACTATGACTGGTTTGAAAATACAGATACAGATGGCAGTGTCTTTGTCTTGGTGTGGGACCCCTTTCATGGCATGAATAGTACACTTCCTCAACCTCCATTCCCTAAAAGTTTAACGAGAAAGAAAGAAAGAAAGAAAGAAAGAAAGAAAGTATTTTTAACGTCCACAAGGCTAAAAATAGCCTATGGGACAGATTGTTTTTCCATCTGGCTTTTGTCTTCGACCCTTTTCCTATGAAGTTTTACAATAATCGCTCCCATCTTCTCAACAAACTCTTTGCTAAATAGATTATCCCAAGAATTAGCTGCCAGAATACCTGCATAATTTTCCCTGCTGTCTTTGAGGGCCTCACATTCTAAAATGAAATGTTTTTCTGTTTCCACTTTTGCGGACGAGCACAAAA
>SNQJ01S0007551.1:68684-86254 GCA_010110895.2 Picea sitchensis
TACTAATACCATGATACCCCCGTGCCCTTTGCCATTCCCTGCTGCCTTGTTCCACACTGCTATCTTCCAATACCCTTCAAACAAAGGTTTCTTGCACCCTTCATGCTCATGTGTTTCTATGAGGCAAATTATGTCTCTATCTTTTGCAATAGGCCCTAACCCAGGTCCTCGTCTCCATGGGTACCCCCTACAGTTCCAACAAACTAATCTTAAGGAAATCTGGGTATGATTTGATTTCTATTTATTTTGGCATGCAAGACTCACCGTTGAGTCTTTGTCCCTGCTTGCCCATACTGACCTTGCTTCCTCATTTCTTGCTGAGGAGTTTGCTGCCTCTTCTTTGTTATTGCCTTACTGCCTTGTTTTGGAAGGAGGTCCAAATTGCACTATCACAGCTTTACTTTTATAAATCCATGCTCTTTTCCCCTCATCTCTTGCTTCCCTAACTTTTGTCATCTCGTCCCTCCTTTCCTCTTGTTGTCTTACAGTTAAGTCTTCTTCTAGAAAAAAACGAGAACCCCTCAAGAACTGCTTCCTGCTTAGAATGATCTCTTTATCACACAAGTTGGGCATGATGACTTTTATGGGCATGGCTCTCTTACCGTTAGGCTTACCTACTCTCCATGCTTGGCATATTTGTCCTTGCCATTGGAGCTTGTCTTTCAAGAAGTCTCTTGCAAGGTCATGAGTACATTCATTTTTCCCATAATCTTTCACCCCCTTGATAATTATGTTTGTTGCTCTATCATGTCTTTCTTTGCTTTCTCTATCTTGCATATTGTCAACCTGAATGTTTCTTTCTCCTTCCCTCTTAGTAGGATTGCTAATAATTTGAGCCCAGGTTTTAGAGAGTTTTGCGGAATCTCCTTTCCTCTCTTCTCTTGATGTCTCTTCATTGTTGTTTATTTGGGTAACTACTTTCCCCTTATCCTGAGATGGCTTCGCATTCATCACTTCTGTATTCTCCACTACAATTTTCTTCATGTTTTGCACTTCCTCTTTCATGCGTCGCCATTCTGTTTTCCCCATTCGGAGAGCTTCTTGTAGCAATGACACTTGCTCCTTCAGAACTTTGTTGTTTTCTGCTAAATCCTGGTTTTTGGTTATTATTCTATGGATTGTACAATCTCTTTCCAACTCTTTAGCTTCTACTACTTCCAACCTCTCTTTTACCTTTAACAGTTCTTTCACATAAATATCAGATGACCAAGTGAGAGGTGTGGATGTAGGACTATATAAAGCATAATCATCAATGACTTTTCCTTTTCCTTTAGACTTGTTGCCACATACTTGCAAAGAGGACTTGTTTGAATGTTGTTTCTTGCGAAGAACCCAAGTACTTTCCCTTTAAAACGTTTTTTTCCTTGTCTGCTCCCATTTCAGACGAACTAGTCTTCGTTTTAAAATGCCCCGGTACTGTTTGGCATTAACCCAAACCCACTTTCCAGTTTTGGCCGATGAGACAATTTTCACTTGCCCTATATCATTTGTTTCCACGGGTTCTAAAGTTTCTTGTCCCATTGTCATGATGCTATTAAGAGAAATCAAAGTCTCTGCCCAAAACTGACCCTATGTTTTATGCTTAACCCTTCACTATCTGTTGGTCTGACTGCTGAAAACTTACTGCTCTGCCCACTGTCTATGTTAGACCATTGTCCCTGTCCTTTGTTAGCCCACTGTCCCTGCCCACTGTCCCTCAAGATGAGCCCACTGTCCCTGTCCCTGTCCCTATCCCTGGATGTCTGCTACTGCCATTAAAACAACACGCATCTGCTTCTTGTTATTAAGAGCTTTCTCCAAACAGTTTGCATACATTATTGAGGTCAGTCAATCTGTTGATTCGAAGGCTTTAATAATTGTTTGGTACAAATATATATCCGTGATATACGACCGCAATTGAACCATTATGTCTTTGATGATAACATTTTTGCCGCTGCTAAAAATATAGAGGAACCAGAAGCGGTCGCCGCTGCCAATTGCTACTTAGATAATCAGTCTGTCCACTAATTGTGAAACATTCACAGGTGGAATAACCTCCGCGCACTATCTGTTATAACAATCAATACCAATGCTGAAAACCAGTCGCCGGAATCACACAGAAATGTGTCTCTGCCTGTATTACATAATTTCCTTGCGGTCTGCAAATAGTTTATAGATATCAACAGTAACCGGCTTCGAAAAAATTGCACTTTCGCAATGGCGGGACGAAAATCCAGCACATACCACACCCTCCTGCTGAAAAATTTGCACATACCACACCCTCCTGCTGAAAATCCAGCAATGGCGGGACGCAAGAGGATCTTTCTCTATTTCATTTCCAGGGCATACAGCTTTCGATCGTGAGAGATTTGATGCAAAGTTTCTCTGCGACGGTGAGCGCGTATATGCGCTAAGTACTGTCATTCCAGGAGAAGAAAACGTCGAAGAAACCGTGTACCATGTGTAGATGTTCAATTTAAGAGAGTTCAACATTCGTTGGAAGGAACTCCCTTCATTGCCAAGATTGGGGAAACATGTTTACGCGTCCACATGTGCGGGACAGAGCTACATATGGCAGCGAAGAAGAATTCTTTCCTCGGAGGCAGATGGATGGAAACTCTGAGGAAGCGGAGAAAATGATAGCAAATGGCATTGGGAACATATTAACGTGAATACACCGCCTCCCCAAACCTTGAATTTCGATAAGTACAATAGGCTCCCATTGTATATTGAGATGACAATTATTTTCTTATTCTCCTTAAAATATTTATGTTTCTTCTTTTTGGATGATTTATTTGTGTTTAGTAAAAGAATTATGCATCATAGACAAGATTTTGTTTGAATTTTAATGGAAATTACTCAAAACCCAAACCTTAAAAATCCTACTACACAAAATATTATTCACCAAAATATTGAGTTCAAAAACCAAAACTAAAACCCTCCAATCACACAGGTAAATAGGGTCTTTGAGTCACTTCACTTCTTCAACCAATCACTTTCTCCTAGTACCTTCAATTATGAAACTATACTCTCTAGGGTGAAGAGGATAGACAAGTCAGTCAAATTAGTGGTCACACAACCCCTTTCAAACAAAGTTCATAGATTTCATAGCCCATGAAGTTCAAACTACTCAATTAATGGGAAACCATAAATGCATGATTTTTCACCTTTAGGAATAAGAATTTGACTCTGAAAGTTCCATTGAGTTCTCAATCCTTGAAAACTATATGCACCTTCTTCTTGAGGTCAAAAAGACATTTCAATTGAGACGCCAAATTCATGTGCAAAGGAACTTTTTAATGAAAGTCCATGTCCTGCTTAGAGTATTGCTTTGCCAAAAACAAATTTTATATGTTCATCTCATATCTATGTTATATCGTCTTTCAATATGTTGAGAGACATCAACATGATTCATAAGAAACATGAATATTTTAATCCAAGAAAATATCCCATTGCCCTAGGTGCACCTAAAACCCAACACTTGGAGAAATGATTGATTTCACTTCAAACTCAAGTTTGAGTCGGTCGATAATGCAAAACAAATTATGTAATCTTAGACAAAGCTATACAATACTTTCAAATAGGTTAGACCGAGTTAAATCCAATTGGAGCATTAATGAAATATATGATAAATGCAATGTGTTGAATGCATGAACAATGAATTTGCGGAAAATCAACTTGATGATGCAACAATAATAAACTATGATGAAATGCATTGCAAAGAAAATGATCAAGAATGCATCTCATAAGAGTGAGTCCAATCATTAGCACACACTTATTAATTAAAATTAAAAAGATAAGATCAAAGGAAAACAAATCATAGATGAAGAGTTTTGATTAAAAATATCAAAGTGGATTTCAACTTCCAAGTTGCAAGTGTTCTGCTTGTTCAGAAGTGTTAGCTCATGCATAAGGTATTTGTTGTGGGAAGATAATGGTATAAATTTTTTTTTTTTTTTGTTGCCTACTAGATCCAATGATACAATGTAAAGTGAATAAAGAAAAAATGAGAATGTGAGAGGAAAATAGAGAATTAAATGTAAAAATAAAATTGAATATGAAAGAAGGACGAGGAATGGGAAGTTGTTGGCGGGCGAAATTGACCGTCCGTCAACTGAGAGTGTGGAACCGGTCCGGGGTTGTCTAAATAACCCAAGCCATTTGGAATGGACCACCCTGACGAGTTTAACGGCTCCGTTGGCCGCTCTAAGGTCTCCTAAGAAAACCAAAGAGAAAAACTGATCTGAGCTAAGTAATCTAACTAAACTAATAAACAAATCAAACTATCTAAAACTAAAAGGAACTAAATTAAATACAACTAATGAAACATACTAAACTAACTAAAATAAAGGAAACTAGAAACTAATAAAGCAAAGAAAAGGAAATAATATACTAAATATAGACTATTCTAACTATTCTATCTACAAACTACAAATTACTCTTATAATAACTCAAATCAACTATCTAACTATCAATGGTAATATTTCTTATTCACAAATGTACACTAAAAACAACCTACAGATTTAATTAAAACCTGTAAAACTCATGTGTTCGCTGCCTTAGGACAACCAAGCATCTCTTTTTGATTTTTATATTTTATGATAAAGAAACAAAAACTACTGAAATTAAATGATCTAATATATTTACCGAAATCAAACAATCTAATATAAATCTAATAAACTTACATCTATATTAAACTACTTAATGAAAACAGTAAACTAAATACTAATGGACCTGGAGAACGGAGGCGGCTCAAAGTGCATACGTGTATGATGACAGTAAAAATTTGGTTGGAGGAGGAAGAATTCACACCATTTAGTCTTTATGCTTCTCGTAAACGATCAGGTATGCTGCTTCTTGAAGTATGTTACCAAGGACCATTAAAAACATAAAAGAAAATCCGTATAACAATCTTAGATTATAAATTCACAGCCGGAAACCTATTATGCGGATAACTTATATATAACGATTCGATTTATGGAGAAGGCAAAGCTATCATTCACCGTGAACTAACAGTTGTTATGTCTTTTATCTATTTAGGAAGAAACAAGATATGGATAACAATAATAATATTATATCATTTGCATTTGATTTAGATAGAAAAGTAATACTAAACCATAAACAAGCTGATATACAAAACATGGAACAAAGTGTGAATGTATTGAGAAGCAAAAGCTGTGACAAAACACCAAATACGCTCCCGATTAGAATCAAAACTCCATATCCTTGTTCTCCCACAACTGAGGGAACCATCACATTACAAAAATCACAGGTTTATATAAGTCTCTCACAAGTTAAAACTTCCTTGTGAATAATAATAGCAAACAGTTTACACAATCACGGGAGGATATTCCCAAGATCCGATTCAAACTTAACAACCTAAGACAAAACTAAATCTAAAATATCTCCTAAACTGTCACAGCATGCCGATTTGACCATTGCAATTCGTATGTACATGAAAAGAGGCAAAATAAACAAGTTTAAAAGATATTTTGTTAATAAAATGGTAAAAATCTGATCGTGTAGACTAGCTACAGAATGGGAATCTAAGATAAATCAAATCTTTTTTAAAAGGAATCAAATCCAATTTAATTTTAATAACCATCAAAACGAATTACTAATAGTTCAAACAAATTCATCATTTAAATTGAAAAAGAATACAATCGGGACAGGGTAATAATGCTCTGTTTTTCAGTTATCACAAAATCGGGGTCAATCATAGCGGAATTTGTTTCATAACAAATGAAATTAAGTAGTGAATCATGATGTAATCAACACAATCATAATCGATATGATCATGATCGAACACAATCACAATTGACTTGTTATGGCTGTAAAACTGTGCATACTATTATAGTCAAAACGAAACGTGTATAACAACATCCACCAAACTTGCCATAGACTTCGTTTACTGAGCATTAAACAGTTAACAGACATAGCAATAATAATAATAACCATACCCATCAACAACAATTGTAATCATAACAGGATAACAATCAAATCGAATCACGATCAAGTCAAATATAGAAACAAATCAAATCATAAATCGAATTAAAATATGTTTCTATTCAAATCCAGTCCATATATATAATGTATCGCGGGAAAAAACGGAAATAAATCAAGACTACGAGGCTATTCAAAAGCGAATCCAAATTAGTTATATAAACAGCGGTTATTTACAAAATGAAATGATATCAAATTTTTCCATACACATTGTGACGATTGATCCAAGGGTTCCAATAAAGAATTTGAAAACACAAAGGTTGAATGAAGGCGAGTGTTACGAGCACAAGAAAGGTTTGGAAGTGGTAACATTGACGGAAATGCTCCGCAGTCAAAGCGCGTAATTTCCAACCGAAGAAAAATTGACACAGAAAACAAAGAGCTAGATATAAATCCCGCTCAATTTCACGAGGCTTAGATCCCTTTATATGGGGTAAAAGGGGCTAAAAAAGGTTACGGGTTTTTCAACCGTTCGTCGATTCAACATTTGTCTTAGAAATGCTCCGCGCCAAAAGTATTTCGGGAACCAAATTCGAGAGTTTTCTTTGGCAAAATGAAACCACAATCAATTATGAAAACCATGAGGGTTCAATTCACCCTCAGGAGCTAGGAGATAACACACCGAAAGCTAGGCTAAGGGACAAGGGTTTGAAGAGATTAGTCTCAGAGATTTTCCCAAAAATCAAAAAGAGATAACCGGCAGGGAGGTAGGCATTAATGCAAATTGTGCGAGGGTGGTAGAGCTTACTTCCGCCATGCATAAGAGTTATTATGAAAGTACAACCGCCAGTTTACATAGTAGTTCAACCATTATAGCATGGTTTGACAATGATGCGAATTAGCCGACCAATAAATCAACCGACAAGTGTATAAACCAGCGGCGCAATGCGATGCGTTATTGCCAAATCTTTAAACCATAAACTGATCAAAGAACCAAAGTCAAACATTAACCATGCGCCTATGTGCATTCATATAATCAACCGACCAATAGTTATGAAAACATTAACCTTAGGAATTATATTTAAAATATATGTATGAAACATTTAAACATAATACCCATATATCTTATGAAACCAAAGGTTGAGTAGGTCAAATAAAAGCCAATCCAAATACCAATGCATTACACACTTAATGAAATCAAGTCACACAATATATATAAGAATGTCCAATGAGTATACCAATGAGTGCGAGTGTTATACCATAATGTTCAAACATCCGACATGCGGTTCAAAACCCAAAATCATGTTCTCGTCGATGCATTAATCAAACGTTTAACAAAGGTGTCAAATTGATATTGCATAAAATTGATATGCCAAGAGTTATGATAAGGATTAACAATAAGGATCACAAAGATAAATCTTGACCCCATGCAATTCAATGAATCAATGTTCAGGCAAGTCATAAAATGCGAATCCTAAGGCTAAATGTCTTCAATAAAACCGAGTTATATATTCCATCGAAGTATGAAAACCGACCAAAGGATATTGCCGATCGTGTAAAGATCAATAAAGATAATGTAATATCGACTTAATGACACAAAAGATATTGGTAGTTGAGAAAATGATCGAAATGTGACCTGGCGAAATCTTCATGCCCCACACTTTCGTGAAAACTTAACGAAGACAAATGTTTAAATGTCTCAAGAAATGAAAGGTTCGTCTATTTGGAAAATGCGACGAAAAACTTGATGTTAGCAAGACATAGGTGTAGGCAACTTACAAGAAAATGGAAAAAATTGAATTGACGCCAACAATGGCATTTCTTGGTAAAGCGGTTATCTACGCGAGAAAAGAAAACTTATTGATTAGGACAACAAAGAAAATTTCAACTCAAAAGCAACCACCATAAAAGTCGTACAAACATCATCCTTGACCATCTTTTCGGCGATGTTTTAAAGATGCAAACCAAAAACTGACCTTAAGATCGACAAGTCATGATTTTATGATAAAATCTCAATACAGTTGGCATGGCAGCCCACTTCTTTGCCGACATGTGTCCATAACCTCGACAAGGTTGCCATTTAACCCACTCGACATCTGTATCACGTCAAAGTTCTAGATCAGAATAAGGACATTAAAGAGGTTTCTTATATTTTTTAAGCTTGATTTTCATGTACGACATTGCTTACTTGTGAACTTGTTCAATACCCGACGAAGTTGTCTTGGCACAATTCTTGCATTTACACAACGCCGGACCTGTTCAGTGTATCGGCGGGTTTACAAACACTGCCCACGGCTCTTATTAATATTTTTATCTTATTAATTTTTAAATAATAAAAAAAAAAAAAAAAAAAAATCTTGATATTTTATCATATTTTGTTTAGACCTTATCGGAATATATATTTTTTTGATCTTGTCCTTTATTCGGCTACCGAGAAATGTTTTATTTCTAAAACAACTTGCTATGACGAGGGGAGACATCCTTTTGAGTCATTCCTTTACGGAAAAGGGATGGCGTAAAAAGATAGAATAATCATGACAAACTTCGTTTAGAGATTGAAATCAGTAAACTTCTTTAAAACAACAAAATTTTTCAACACAGATATAAGTTCAACAATATATCATTGATGCTGGTACAAAATCTTCAAGAAGTTATTTCAGGGAAGAAATTTTCTATCGTCTTTGTCACGGGCAAGCAAGTGCGGTGAGTTATTATTTCCAAAAGCAAACTAGTAAACATAAGGGAGAAATCAAAACACACCAGCGAAGAAAAATTGGAAAGCAAGAAATCTGACAACAAAAACAAAAAAAACCAATACTACGGAGGAACCGAAACCTTATGCGACAATCCCCTGGGAAATCGAAAGAAAGTAGGAAAATCCTGAATGGTGGGAAAGCGATTACTCATGGTACCTTGGGTCAATGTTGATTTAGATTCATTTATCTGTTTACTTTCCATTTAAGATTTTCATGTTTTTGAAATAAATGTTCAACTAAGAGTAAAAAGAAAAGGATCAAGGGGACTTCCGAACCTTGACCCATTATTGTGGTTCTCGTGGTGCGCCCTACTTGCGTTCATGACTACATTATCAAAACAAAACTGAGTGAAATAAAACAGAAAGAAAAACCTATTCCTAAACCACCTTGACTATTAAACAAAATGGGGATACTAAAGTCATGTTTCCAATGTAGCCAGCCATCGAGTAACTCTAATCCTGTGAAAACAAGATCAATCATTATTAAAAAGAATGGTAATATATTAACAAATGGCGAGAAACATATCAAGCTTACCTTCATAATCAACATCTAGAAACAAAGTAAGCATGATCTCACCACTTCCTTGGATATTCTTGTTGTCACGAATCCTCTAGCCATTGTGTAATCTTGTCATGATAAGGGTCATATGGCATGGGTGAGTGTAAGTAGTTTTTGAAAAAAAATTAAATTCGGGGATCAAGAAGAAATTGAATAACCATCAGCCAAGGCTGGAATGCCCCATCCTCCTTACAATTCTCTAAGTGTTCATTAATCTCTTCACATAGGGATCTAAAGAAACATGTCGCTACTTCAGAATGCCAGGTAAAAGAAAACAAAGCACAACTTTGTCTTTGTTGAACATTTTTCATATATATGAATATTCAAAGACATCCCTAAGATCACGTCCTGCAAAATGGGGATGCAAACCAGCGGCTTTGATGAAAAGAATATATCAATGGAAAACTCATCATAGGAGGATTCATGCAATGGATTAGATCCATTGGTTTGAGTGTTTCCTTCAATGTGATTGATCATTTCGAAATGTGAAATATCATCGTGGCATTAGAGCCTTTAATTTAAGAACGAATATGCAACTTAGATGTTTGATTTTCCATAATATGTAATGCATTGTATTTTTCAACAATAAAGCGTGTAAAATCATCTACTTAACATGTCCTCTTCCCATTTGAGTGATGAAAGTGAACAAACATCAAATCAAAGTTTATCAATGTTAGGTTTTGGAATTGACTTCACCAAAATTTAACATATCAAAAGGATATGATTGTGCTGGAAAAGAGTGGGATGTTGTGGTAAGATGTCAAGTCCACCAAAAACTAGGAATAGATCAGGATATAAATAATAAAATGAATCAGAAATAAGCGGATAAAAAGAATCTCTTGAACTATGATAATCAATAATGGTATTCTCAAAACAATTCTCTTCACTTTCTTTAAAACCCTTACACTGATTTGGTGATGAATTCCTCAACATGATATCATACGGATGTGTAATGAGATAATTCAAAATTTATGTGACAAAGATCTAGTCTTTCACACGAACAAAGTGCATTTGAGGATGAAGGTTTAAGTTTCTTCTTCTATTTGCGTATTAACTTCTTCTCTAATCAGTTTCATGTGAGTACTAGAACATTCAAGAATCTTTTCGTTGCTTAAGTGTTCTTCAATGATTGATTTAAATGTTGATTAGAGCATGAGTTACAAAAGATGAAATTTATTCACCTTGAAATTAGAATCATCTATCTCTAAGTCAGTCAAATATTTGTCAATAAGAACACGATCAATAGATTCTAACTCCTGGCTTGTTCAACATTATCGGGAAGAATTTTTCCTCTTCTTGTGAAAGATGATCTCTTCTTCGCGGTTGAGTGATAGGATTTACAATTAGTTCTTTGTTAGGTGATTGAACATGATTGAATGGAAGGGATGGAGCATCATGAAGATATTTAATGCCAGTGACATGTCGTCGAGATTAAATTCTGAGGAGGATATGATGAACTCTTGTCAAAAGTGTTAGAAGATGGACAAGTTAGCGAAGTATGAAATTCTCCACATAATTGATCAAAATCATAAGTTTCAAAGCATCTAAAAATCATCTACAAATTGAAACCAATCAAAAGATGTGACATCTTTGGAAAGGATTCAAACCAATGTTTGATTAGACCTCTAAAAGTAAAACAACTGATCGCATAAAACTCCTAAATGAGAGATGTCATGTTTGATGCATTTGCACAAAACTTGTTAAGGTGGTCTTTAGTAGATAAGTTTCCTTCACCATCAAAGGTGAGTTTGGAC
The DNA here is from genome assembly GCA_010110895.2 of Picea sitchensis. Lineage (NCBI taxonomy): Eukaryota > Viridiplantae > Streptophyta > Pinopsida > Pinales > Pinaceae > Picea > Picea sitchensis. The sequence goes on from SNQJ01S0007551.1 coordinate 79,675, forward strand.
AAAGAATGTCTGCGTTGGGAACATCGGGTAATGGGAAGTTGAAAGCATGTTCCAACATAGTGTTTTGGGGAGCCATGGGGGAAAATGAATACACTTAAAATAAAAGCTCCTACAAGGCCAACTTGTGGTCGACCCTCCTTTTAAGCGCCATTTGTTGGTGAATTAACCGTCCATCCAACTAAGAGAGTGGAACCGGTCGGGAGTTGTCTAAATAACCCAAGCCGTTTGGAATGGACCACCACAGCGGAACAACGGCTCCGTTAGCCGCTCCTAAGGTCCTAAAAGAAACAAAGAGAAAAGCCCGTCGAGCTATTAATCTAACTAAGCTAATAAAACAAATCCAGAGCTATCTAAAACTAGGAACTGAATTAAATACAACTAATGAAACATACTAAACTAACTGGAAATAAAAGGAAACTAGAAACTAATAGAAAGCAAAGAAAGGAAATAATATACTAAATATGAATATTCTAACTATTCTGTCTACAAACTACAAATTACTCTTATAATAGCTCAAATCAACTATCCAATTATCAGTAGTGTCTTCTTGATACAAATGTGCAAAACAACCTCTGATTTGATTAAAACCTGTAAAACTCGTGTGTTTGCTGCCTTAGGACAACCAAGCATCTCTTTTTGAGTTTTTTATATTTTTATGATAAAGAAACAAAATACTTGAGGGAATTAAATGATCTATTATGTTGCAATCAAACAATCTAATATAAATCTAATAAGCTTACATCTATATTAAACTACTTAATAAGCAGTAAACTAAATACTAATGGACCTGGAGATGCTCCAAGTCTGCCACATTATTATGATGATTTCTTAAGTTGGTTGGAGGAAAAAATTCACACCGTTTAGTCCTTAAGCTTTTAGGAAATGATCAGCTAGTCTTTGCTTCTTGAAGTATGTTACGGGACAAACAAAAACATAAAAGAAATCCGCCAAGCAATCTTATGATTATAAATTCACGCAATAAGGGAAACCTATTATCTGGGAATAACTTATATATATAACAGTTCGATTTATGAAGAAGGAAAAACTATCATTCACAAATTGAACTAACAATTCAGTATGTCTTTTATCTATTTGGAAGAAACAAGATATGGATAACAATAATAAGATTATATCATTTGCATTTGATTTAGATATAAAAGTAATACTAAACCATAAACAAGTGATATACAAAACGTGGAACAAAGTGTCGATATATTGAAAGCAAAGCTATGACAAACACCAATTCTGCTCCAGTCTAAATCAAAACTCCATATCCTTGTTCTCCCTGGCGAGGGATATCCATTATTACAAAATCTCGGGTTTATATAAGTCTCTCACAAGGGTAAAAACTTCCTTGTGAATAATATGAAGTGTTTTACATAATCTGGGAAGATATTCCCCAAATCTGATTCAAACTTAACAATATCAAGACAAAACCAAACAAAATATCTCCTAAATTGTTACAACAGGCCCATTTGATCACTCAAATTCATATGTACCTGAAAAGAGACAAAAATAAACAAGTTTAAAATATTTTTGTTAATAAAATGGTGAAATCTAATCTTGTAGACCTTCGAGAATCATAATCTAAATTAAATGAAATCTTTTTAAGAATCAAATCAATTTAATTTAATAACTTATTATAAGAAACGAATTACTAATAGTTCAAACAAATTCATCATTTAAATTGAAAAAGAATACAATCGGGGCAGGGTAAGAATGCTCTGTTTTAGTTGCCACAAATCGAGGTCAATCATATAGGGACTTGTTCATAACAAATAAAAATTAAGCGGTGAATCATGATGTAATCAACACAATCATAACCGATATGATCATGATCGAACACAATCACAATTGACTTGTTATGGCTGTAAAACTGTGCATACTATTATAGTCAAAACGAAACGTGTATAACAACATCCACCAAACTTGCCATAGACTTCATTTGCTGAGCATTAAACAGTTAGAGACATAACCAAAAGAAATAATAATCATACCCATCAACATCAATTGTAATCATAACTGGATAACAATCAGATCGAATCATGATCCAAGTCAAATATATAGAAACAAATCCAAAATAAATTAAGAAATGAGGGTGGAATTTGTTTCTATTCAGACTTAGATCCATATATAGAATGTATCTTGAGAGCAAATCAATCTTTGAACCTGAGGCATCTATTCAAAACTGAATTCGAATCCGTTATATAAACAAGCGATTATTTACAAAATGAAATGATATCAAATTTTCCATACATGTGTGACGATTGATCAAGGGTTTCAATAAAAATTTGAAGCACAAGGTTGGACAGGTAGAAGGGATTTGAAGCACAAGGTGCGGAAGTGACGGCGCGATACAGCAAATGCTCCTGAGACTAAGCATGTTCCATTGAAAAATTTGACCTGGAAAACGAGAGTTATATCTCTATTATCCACTCAATTTCTGAGGAAACCATTTGCTATGAGGGTAAAGAGGCTAAAAAAAAGGTTCTGGGTTTTCAAACGTTCGATCTGATTCAACACCGTTTTTCCAGAATCGCTCACGCAAAAAAAAACGTGACTCTGGGAGAAAATTCGAGGCAGTTTTCTCTGGCAAAATGAAACCAAATTTGACTTTGAACACCATGGGGGTTTAATTCGTCCTTCAGGAGCCAAGAGATAACATACTGTCAGCTATTCTAAGGGACAAGGGTTTGAACCGAGTAGGCTTAGAGATTTTCCCAAAATCAACAAAGATAACCCTGGCAAGGAGGTAAGCATTAATGCAAAGTGTGCGAGGGTGGTAGAGCTTACTTCCGCCATGCATAAGAGTTATTATGAAAGGTACAACCCATGCCGGTTACATAGTAGTTCAATACATTATAGCATAGTTCAACAGTTATGTGAATTAGCCGACCAATAAATCAACCGGCAAGTGTATAAACCAACGCGCAATCGATCGTTGTGCCAAAGCCTTAAACCATAAATCATTCCAATAGAAACCAAAATCAGAAAATATTAACCATGCGACAATGTGCATTCATATAATCAATAATAATAGTTATGAAAACATTAACATAGAGATTATATTTAAAATATATGTATGAAAGATTTAAACATAATACCCATATATCTTATGAAACCAAAGGTTGAGTAGGTCAAATAAGAAGTCAATCCAAATACCAATGCATTAATCACTTAATGAAATCAAGTCACACAATGCGATTACCTAAGAATGTCAATGAGTATACCAATGTGTGCTAGTGTTATACCATAATGTTCAAACATCCGACAATGGGTTCAAAACCCAAAATCATGTTTTGAAGCCAATCAAGCGTTTAACCAAGGTGTCAAATTGATATTGCATAAAATTGATAAGCCAAGAGCTATAACAAGGATCAACAATAAGGATCACAAAGATAAATCTCTTGACCCCATGCAATTCAATGAATCAATGTTGAGGAAAGTCATAAAATGTGAATTCAAAGGCTAAATGTCTTCAATAAAACCGAGTTATACAATCAATCGAACAAAGGCTAAATGTCTTCAATAAAACCGAGTTATATAATCCATCGAAGTATGAAAACCGATCAAAGGATATTGCCGATCATGTAAAAATCAACAAAAAGATAAGCGCAATATGCATAATGACACAAAAGATATTGGTAGTTCAAATAATGATCGAAATGTGACCTCGAAAGGAGAAATCTTCATGCTTACACTCATGAAGACTTAGCGAAGACAAATGTGCAAAAGTCTCAAGAAATCAAAGTTTCGTCTATTTGGAAAATGCGATGAAAAACTTGATGTTCGCAAGACATAGGTGTAGGCAGCTTACAAGAAAATGGAAAAAATTGAATTGGCTGCCAACAGAAGTGAAGGGCCATGGTTGTTGGTCTTCCTCCTACCTCTAAGCTCTCTCTATTCCCTCCTTCACTTTCATTTTCAAATGGTCTTTTGACCATGGACAAGATGATGCACAAAGAGCATGAGATGCATTAGTGTAAGTAGAGATTGTCAAAATAAAAAGAGTAAACCCCAGTCCAAGGTGGTTTTCCCATTTGAGTTTCCAAGGTAAAATATTTGTCTTATGGTATGTTTAAATTGCTGTATGAATTATAGGATATTTCCCATTTGAGTTTCCAAGATAAAATATTTGTTTTATATATGTTTAAATTGTTGTATGAATTATTGGATATTTCCGTGTCTTAGTGAAGAGCAATCTGTGTGTGAATTCATTGTGTTGTGCATAAGTTTGTTTCTTGCTTTAGTCTTGAGATAAAGTATGGATTCCCATGTGTTGTAATGTTGCTTGTAATTGAATTTCCAAGAGAAAGGAAGAAGTAACTACTGTATTCCTGCTAGAAACATCAAGAAATTCCTTACAACTCTATATTACCCACCGATGGTTTCAACTCGAAATTGAAGATCTATGATTGTGACTATTGACATGGTTTCCTTTCCTAGCTAGCTTTCTAAATTGGTATCCTTGTATTTAAGAATTAATTCACTACTGTCAGACCATTGAACATCCCCACAAGTCCGTACACTGTAATTATTTTTCTGCTAGTCGACTGATCCAATTATTTCTTGCTTAGTCGAATTCTTATATGCCTCCCACAGGCCTTACGCCTGTTTTTTTGCAGAGGTGAGACCGTACACGTCCATATGAATTTCGTACGGACTGCACACAACGTGGAGAGACATTCTCTCTCTCCACAGACGTTTAAAATAATTGTTGGGTGTTTTATTTAATTGCCTGGCTGATATTTCCCTTCAGCTGGTCGATTGTTCACTGCTGTTAAATATAATGTAACCTCAACAGTCTGACTGTACACTGCCAGCTGTACTTTCTATTTTTGTCTTGCTTGAGCCTATTTAGCTCAAATATTTCCCATTGCATTGTAACTTCTTCAAAACTTCTTCATACATTCCAATATATTGTTCTATTCTTTTCTCTCTGCATTTCTCTTTGCTTCACAATTTATCATGGTATCAGAGCTTTAGCAGTAAGCCTCTTCACACAGTCCGGAGAGAAACACGATCCTCACAATGCAGAGCTTCATAGATCTTGAGAGCACGCGGCACAGACTCTTTCACAAGGTTTGGAGAGCCGTCTGTCATACTCTCGAAAGATCCTCGCAGGAAAATTCCACGAGGAAGCAGTCCGTCATACGCTCAAATATTAGTGTAAGAAGCTCACGCGAGGTTGCAGAGCGTACTACGCTCGAAATTTTCAAGGAGCAGAAACACGAGAAGGGAGAAGAGAGTGTAGAAAGAAGAAACTTTAAAGATTCTTGCACATTTTTCAAGAATTGTCAAAGATTGACGAAGAAGAGCTGCAGAACGGAAGAACATTTAAAGAACTCGAAGAATTCATTCAGAATCGTTAAAGATTCCTGCAGAAGGCATAATCGTTTAAAGATTTCAAGAAATCGCTCAAATYTGTTAAAGATTGTGGCAGATAACAAAGAACTCGTGAAATTCTTTCAAATCTTTGAAAGATTCACACATTTTTTCTTCCGCAGGAGAAATTTCTTTCAAATTCAACATAGATCGCGTCTACTGTGCAAAGAATAGCCACTGAGGCTGTAAGATTCATCCTGTGAACGGATCCAGAGTGGGAAACCAGTTCAGAAGGGACGAAGAAAGCACGAAAAAGGTGAAAGAATTTCAGCCATTAGATCTTGCACAGAGGCCCGACAGCCGTTGGATCAGCGAGAAAGTGCACGAGGTTTAGTCCTCTGGAGTGCACAGGAGAGATTTCAACTTGTGAAGTCGCGAAATCCTGACATCATATGGACCGTCCATCAAGAGACACGTGGCGAGATCCTATTCCATCGCAAAATCGGTAATCGAGAGTTGGACGCGCAAAGACGATTGTACTCCAAAAAATTCGATACGCGATATCGCGAAATCCCGAGAGGACTTGTGAGCCATCCATCTCAGAGGACAGGTGGCAGCAGATCCAAGCCATCACTCCATCGACATTTCAGAGTTCGGGATATCGGAGGTCTTGTTGACAAAAGACACTCCACGGCGAAAGTCGCGAAATCGCGATTCACAAAATAACGATAAGATCTCAGCCGTCCATTTGTTTGGACACGTGGCGGACATCGAGGAAACCGTCGACGTTTTGGCAATCACGGTTTCAAGTTGTCAGAGAAATTTGGAGTCGCAAGTCGCGAACTCGCGAAACGATGAGGACCGTCCATCTTGAGGGGACACGTGGCATCAATCCGAGGACACAGAAAAGTCCCGAAAAGGAAAGGGCCATCGACACATCGGGATTCGACAAATCGTGAATCCCGAGGACAAGAAGCACAAGTATTTCGGAACTACGAAGTTCGAAATCCCGATAGGAGGAAAGTTCCGTTTTGGGGCCCAGCTGACGTCATCTCGTCAAAACGAGGGATCGGGAATCTCCACGGTGAAACCCCCGAAGTAGATTTGAGTCGTCCATCTGTTGAGGACGCGTGGTAGAGATCGAGGCTTTCGGAAAATTTCCCGAAAGCAGAGTCCATCGACATTATGGGATTCGACAAATCGCGGATCCTGGAGACGACAACTCCGGAACAGAACAAATCGCGAAATCACGAGG
>SNQJ01S0007551.1:104263-116223 GCA_010110895.2 Picea sitchensis
GGTGGGGGATTTTGTAGCAATCATACAGGGCACAATTCAAAGGCAACTCCACAGAGAGTGCCTCTCTCTTTGTACTTGCATCATTTATAAACCAGAGAAAATGGAGCTGAGAAACCTCACCTTCTAGTTGGTTTTTTTCTTGTATTGGGTTTACTAGGTCATATCTTGTGTTTATTTGTGTATGGTGTGAATGTGCTTTATTGTACTCTATTTTCTTCATTCTATCTATTTTATTAGTAATTTAATATTCTGGAGATGTAAAGGAAATTAACCTTCATAGTAAATATTTTAGTATTTTATTAGATCTGTTGTGATGAACTGTTCCAATGGAATATCCACAATATTTTACATATCAATTTACTAATGGGTTTTTCATTATGCATTCTAAACCTATCCAACACCTTCTCTATGTACTCTTCCTAATAAAATGTCAATTTACAATTTTTCCCATCTCTTGTTATTCTCATACCAAGTATTTTCTTTACAACACCCAAATCCTTCATCGCAAATGAATTACCTAATTTATTTTTTATCACATTTATATCCTGCATGTTAGACCCTACAACAAGCATGCAATCTACATACAATAGTAAGAAAATATAGCTTTGATTTTCTAGCCTCTTAAAATAAACACAGTGATCAAAATGACATCTACTAAAACCTTGCTCTATCATAAACTTGTCAAACTTCAAATATCACTTTCGTGGAGATTTATTTAGGTCATAGAAGCTCTTATTCAACCTACATACCAAATTATCCTTCCCTTTGACCTCATACCCCTGTGGATGCTACATATAAATCTCTTCCTCTAAATTCCCATGGAGAAAAGCTGTTTTTACATCTAACTGTTCAAGATGAAAATTTTCTACTACCACAAGACTTAAAACAATTTTAATTGAAGTCATTTTAACAAAAGGAGAAAATATTTCATCAACATATATACCTTTCTTCTATGCAAACCCCTTTACGACAAGTTTTTCCTTATACCGTTTTTTCCTCCATCTTCTTCCGTCAACCTATAAAGCCATTTATTTTGAAATGATTTTTTTTTTGTAGGAAAATGAACCAAGTCCCAAGCCTCGTTATTTACAAGGGAGTCCATTTCCTCTTTCATACCTTGCTCCCACTTCTTTTTAGTGTCTACCTACATTTCCTCTTCATAACTTTCTAGTTCACCAAAATAAATCAACAATAAATAATACAATGAAGGAGAGTATCCTTTAGGGTGTCTACTTAATCTGGTAGATATTCTAACAACACTTGCAGAAGTTTGAGGTACATGTTGCTCCTATTGTTGTACAATTTAATTTTCTGATACCTTTGAAATTTCATATTCTTTGATTTCATCAAGCATTGTCTATTTTATGTTTTCCTTTTCATGTTTCTTTCCTTGCAACTAATCTTTGTACATGAAATTTTCATTGAATACCATATCTCTACTCCTAATTATTTTTTATTTTCATAATCCCATAAGAGATAACCAAAATCATTAACACTGTATCCAATAAAAATACATTTGTATTTTTCCTCAAGATTTGTTCTATTTTATTTATCAATATGGACAAATGTTTCAGAATTGAAAGTCTTCATAAATGGGTAGTTTACCTTTTTACCTTTCCATGCCTCCTATGGAATGCCACCATCCAAGAAGCTTGAAGACCCTATATTTATTAAGAAAAAAGCATTATCTACAACATATTCCAAAAAATGTAAGGGAAACCCTCCATGCAATCTCATACTCCTTTCTCGTTCCATGATTGTCATGCTCATCCTTTCTGGCACACCATTTTCTTGTGGTGTTCTTGAAACTGTCTCCTCTCTACGAATCCATTGGCATGAATAGTAATTATCAAACTCCTTGATGCAATATTCACCTCCATTATCTAATCTAAGACACTTCAACCTTTTTCCTATCTCATTCTCAACCAAATATTTCCATTTCTTAAAGGTGTCAAAAACATGAGATTTTTTTCAAATGCAATAAACCCAAGTTTTCCTATTTGCATCATCAATAAAAGTAACATAATAAGAGAGTCACCAAGAGATGATACCTAATTTGGTCCCCATACATATGTCTACACAAGCTCTAACTTTTCACTCTTATTTTCCTTATCGACTCCAAGAAATATAACTCTCTTCTGTTTTCCATAAACACAGTTCTCACAGAAATCCAAATCAACTTGTTTAAGATCTAGCAACAAATTCCTTTTGTGGAGTATATACATCCCATTTTAAGTCACAGGTCCAATCCTATGATGCCACAGTTTTGTATCTACTCATGTAGAAGCTAAAGCGATAGAATATTCAACATTACTAGTACATAAATACAATGTACCTACCTTCTCTCTTTTCTTATTACCAGTGATCCTTTAGTGACCTTCCATGCATTTTATGTCAATGTAGATATACAAACTTCACTTCCCAACTTCTCTATTGAAATTATATTTCTTCTCAAATATGGAACATGTCTCAACTATTTCAACAACCATTGGTTTCCATTCTTTATCCTTATTTGTACTTTACCCATTCCAACAATTTTACATGGTTCATCATCACCTAAACAAATATTTCCAAAATCACCTAGAACATAATCTTGAAAATATTTTCTATGGAGTGTGGCATGAAATAAATCCCCTGAATCTAATACCTAAGAATAAGTAATATTATTTAAATAAAGAATCAAAGCATCTTGTAACACATCACCTGATACATTTAGTTCTTGATTTTTCTCCTGCTATCCATGTTCTTGTTTCTTTAGAGAGCTCCAGTATTTTTTCAGATGTCATTTCTTCACACAATTCCAACAGTATATCTTTCCTAGTCTGGAATTGGATCTTCCCTTCCTAGAATTCCCATAGTTCCCTGGGATATTTCCTCTTTCCCTTTGTCTCCCCATGTTCTCTATGGTTAATGCAATACTTGACATCTCACCTCTGTGTTTCCATCGCATTTTCTCACTAAGGATAACACCAAGCACATCGTTGAATTTCGTATTGTTTGAACCATAGAGAAAGTTACTTACAACCATGACCAATCCATTCTATCCTTTTGGCAATGAACACATGATTAGGAGAGCCATAAACTCATCATCAAAGTTCAATCCTAAAGAACATAGTTGATTAACAATCGTATTAAATTCATTTAAATGGTTAGCAACAGACCCACCCTATGACATCTTCATGTTAAATAATCACTTCATTAGAAATACCTTGTTTGTGGCCGATGATTTTTCATATAGTTTATCCAATGCCTTCATCAGACCCTCCATTTTATTTTCTTTTGAAATGTTGAAAGCCATTGTTGCTTCCAAGAACAACCATATCATTCCTAGTGCCTTTCTATAAAAAACCTTTGATTCTTCATCCTTCATACTCTTCGGCTTGTTTTCTTTTCCTCCCAATGGTAGGAAAAGATCCTTCTGAAATAGATATTCTTCCATTTTCATAGTCCATAACTGGTAGTTTTAGCCATTAAATTTATCGACCCTAAAATTTCCATCTTATGCCATTTCTCCCACTCGAACCAAGAACCCTCTTTTCCTATGAGCTACCTTTCGCTTTGATAGAAATTGTTAGAAAAAGAGGACCACAGAGAAATAATATAAAAAAAATGCGGAAATAAAACACAAAAGATACACAATATAATAGAGACATAGATATACATGGTTCACCCAATATGGGTTATGTCCACTAGAGAATTTTCCATTCCTTCCTTTAATATTATCCAACAAATGAAGGGATACAAACTACAACAGACCCGTTGTAACTTTCTCTTATTTTTTCATAGTATCCTCACTCAGAATACAATTTTCACTCATATACATAGTGGTAATACAATTCCCTCATACATAAAAGAGGGTTTCCTTCTAAGGAAAAAAACCCTAACATAACTTTTACCATCAAATATGCAACCTAATTATGAACGATTTAGATTGACTACAAAATTACAATAATTTACAAGGAAATTATAAAAAAAAATTCTCTTCTGGGGCACTTCCCTTGAACCCCCACTAGGTGGGGCTCCAATAAAGTGTTACGAACCCCCTTGGACCCCCTATCAATAGATGTGTGAGGTCAAGACCCCCCAAAACCCCCTTTCAGAAACTGGGATCCAAACATGGCTAAAACACGTACTCTGAATTAGGAAGATAATCAAGATCCACAATCAACAAGTGTTTCCCTGCAGCTTCTATAGAGTTGTACTACTAGCCAACACTCTTCAAGGATGCTAAAATATGTTTAAGGAGTTGTGAAAACTACCAAATGATGGGGAGGCCTATACAGGATGAGGAAATTCCCTTACAACCAAAGGTATTGATTGAACCCTTTGAAAGATGGGATTTGTTGGTCGTAAGGTCTGCACTTGACGACTAAAGGGAAAATCTAGGCCACCTCAAGTTTATAATGATTGGTTTTTTGATAAGTTGTTTTTTTTGGTCAGCTTAAGAATAGGCTTCAAATATGGTACCCTAGTTGGACATGCCACACAGTATAAAAGTAGGTTCTCCTTTGCTAATGGTATGAATATTAATAAATAGTTGGGGATATGGAAAGAAAAACACAGGAAACAACAACAAGCAATGCAATGAATCACTTTCTATGTTGGAATAAAGGCTTAAAATAATATCTTAATACTTAGACAAATATCTAGATGCAAATCATTCAACAAGTTTCCAAATAGAAGATCTTTCACTGAACAATAGTTGTATAATAGGTTGTAGAATCAACAAAAATATGAACTAAAAAAATGGCTGAAAGAATAAGGAAATGTACATTGCACACATCACAAAGTTTTCATTCAAGACAATATTAAACACATAAATATTCGAGTAAGAGAACACAACTGTCATCAACATATATTCACTAGGTAGAGAAATTTACAGTCAAATGAGCACGTCCAACCCTTATCCTGCTTCTATTCTTCTCCAAAAACTCAAACCCACTTTAAAACATACTGAAACTGCATATTTAGAAGAGTTTCATAGGATCTCGTCCATCTGGGACTGAGGCTTAACTCTATAATACTAGTTGTAAAACAACTAATTAACTAAACTAAACACATGTTAGAGTATATCAAAGAATACTCTGAGCTTGACTTAATCAAAACTGAGTAGTTCTTATCACATAATACCATTGATTATGCTTGAAACTAAAAGGAACCATGCAATTAAACATCTGAAATTGCCGCTACAATGAAATACTATTGATGCATGCATTGGAGCGAACTGAGATCTGACAGAAATGACCAAGAGTGACAAAACTAAGTTTTATATTGATCATGGCATGCACATGCGCTGTTGGAGGCCACTGGAGACAACTGAAAGTGTGGCCGTGTCTTTCCCCCACTTATCTCTTTGAGGACAGAAGCAAGTCGTGTTGTGCTTTTCTGGAGTCTAGATGTGTAGTTTTACCGTTCCTGGTTTGGTGCCCCTTTTTTATCTTTTTCAAATGTGCAATAAAAACAGGTGAACCACTTCAAAATTTTGGCCTTCGGAGGTTTGTGATTTGCATTGCATCTAAATCTCCCAGAGTGCTAATCTCGCAAAGTCACTAATTCGTTCTTATATTAGGCTAATTAACCCAAGATTAATACTTTAATGAATAAAGGATTTCGGGAGTTCGGACCTTCGAGAGACTTGTAGTGCTCCATTTGAAAACCTCTTGGAGGAATATATCTCGAATCCGATGTGGCATCCTAATGTCAACTGCTGACGTGTCATAGAAAGGAGGGTGACACATGTCACTTGAAATAATGCATATGTTAGCCCCAAATGTGCCAAAAATGGGTGCCACGTGTCTCGACTGACGACTGCCACGTGCCAGTTCTAGATGAATGCCACATGTCAACGCTAGATGGATGCCATGTGTCAGCACCTGATGGCTACCACATGTCTTGGTAGATGAGTGTCGTGTGCTCTGACACTTTGGGCTTTGGGAGTTTTTGGATGTGCGGCGTGAAAATCTCCCAAAGTAGTATGATCCCAAAGTGACATGTCTTAGAAGGAGAGTGACACTTATCACCTATAAATGAGGGGATGACGCAACCAAATGACCTGAAATGAGTGCCACGTGTCATTAATGATGGATGCCACGTGTCTTCGACATTTTGACAATTCGGGGCTCTGTGCTTGTCTAGAAGTAAAACCTCCCAGATGAACTAACTCATGAAGTGATGTAGCAGTGAGGGCCCACTCCAACACTTCAAGGACCTGCTTATTTGGAGCTCAGACACTTCGAAGCTTCAGAGGCTTGAACACTCTGGCCTCTGGACACTTCAGAATATTTGAACCAATGGAAAGTTGAGATGCCCGAACGCCAAAGTCACGAAGTCAATCATGTTAAACCTCGCATGAGTTTGAAGCTATGATTTCATGAGAGCCATTGATCTTCATCAACTGTTGGATCTCCACCATTGAAGATTTGACCTATATGTCTGGCTTAACTTCTAAGCCTGAAATGGAATTCTTTGATTTGCTGCCTTTTTCTACGAAAGCTAACTGATCTTACAAAGGACTTGTTGGACCTGGATGTGTCCTGCGCACAAAAAAGACTTGGTGGACCTGTTTCATGCTCAATTAGTGGCAAATATGATGACAAGTATTTCAAAATCAAACCAGAACATGAAATCACCCTTCAAGAAAGTGAAAAAAGATGGTGCAAAATAAATAAAGACAAGCAGGGGCCATGAATCTGAGTGATTAAATAATGGAGAATAAGCCAAGAAAGTAGGCACAAAAATTAGAAATGATGGATGTATAGGGTAAAGGAGGGAAAAGGGCAAGGGTGTAGATCTAGGCTACAACATTGGCTTTAAACGTGGATTACACTTCATTGTGAGGTGCTAAGAACAATAGACTAGGTGCCTTACCTTCTAAAATCTCACTCCCACTAGCTATAACTTACCTCTGTTTATGTTTGTCGAGCATGTATATCTTTGAATTTCAAAACAGTAACTACACCCCAGTGCCTTTGTTGGGCTATGGAGTCTTTATTCAATCTGAAACTTAAAAATACAGCTACACCCCAGTTCCTTTGTTGGGCTATGGAGTCTTATTGTTGATCTTCACACAAACTATTGAAAAAAACAACATACTGAAAACAATCTGTTAACTGAAAAATTAACTACTCGAACTAAGAGATTATTCTACTACTACCTACTCTATTCAGCTAAAAACCAAATAATCACGTGTAATCATATTTCCAGTGAAACCAAGAAACCATTTGACTGAGAACCATAACTTCATGCATGTCACTATTTAGAATAATCCAAAGAGGATATATCACTTGCAACAAAAAATAAGCAGGAATCTCGTACTCACAATTGCAAAATATGATCATGCTAAAACTTACCACATTTGAGATTTTGGAAAAATAAGAATCCATCCATCTCGCTATTAGATCTTGAAACTCATGAAAAGCCTTCAATTGGTTGAGAGGAAAAAGTTGTTGTTGTGTGAGATATGCATTATAAACAAGACTGAGCTTCTCCTATCCTCGTTGAAATAGCTCATGAAATTCATGTGATTCACAACCATAAAGGGAAGAAAAACACTCCTGATACTGCTCATCTTGTTGTTTTAAATGAATGGATATATCTTCTGCATTGCTGGTTTTTTTCTTGTTCTAGCTCCATAATGTCATCTTTAGACTTATATATTTCCTATTTCTCAACAATTTCAGAAGGGAGGGAAACAACTTGCTCATGACCTTCAACATCACTTTCCTCATAGTTAATCAAATCTTTATGAGAACATAGAACAACAGATGTGTCGTAAATTCGACTAACTGAGGCACCTAGAATAATGAAAGTTGTATCCAAAGCCTTCATCAATTTCATCATTAATGTAATTCCCAACATCATCCTTTTGAATAAAAGAATAAGAAGAAGAATCATGTGTAACTGAATCTTCCTCCACTTCCTCAATGAAAAAATCCATTTTATTTTCACTACTAGAAGAACTAATAAGTGACTGTCGAATATGAGATACAAATTCTTCACAAAAGTCTTCAAAAAGTAAATCAGTTGGAAAAACACTTTTACAATTCTCACTGAATGCAACATGGAACTGTTCCAGGGAGGAGATGCTAGTAGAGGGAAAGGATCGATATCAGTCACGAGCATCTCCCTCTAATGAGTACATGAACATATTCATTAATACATCCTCATGATGTATTCCCCACTGATGCATGAGTTCATGACACTCAAGAAAATGCTCAGCGGGGTTGTCATGTCTATGTTCTCTAAATTTGGGCAAGAAATCATCCCACTTATCTATAGTAGGAACAATATTTGGAAAACCAGGAACAACAAAGAAATTAAAAGGAGAAAACCTCCGAGCCAAGATGGCTTCCATCTGAAAATATGACTTCTTAAAACTATGGAGTCGCCACTGGATTCTTTAACCATGGAGTTGCCAGGTGAATCATCTATAGTATAAATGTGTCTGGTATTTGTTCAGCATCAAAGATCATATCTTATCATTGTCGTTCTCCTAGAGAAAGATATTTGTTTACTCTCTTCCTCGACAATGACGCCAGAAGATGTTGGTACTAAGGTATGCACTTGACTGCTAAAGGGACAAACTAGGCCACCTCAAGTTTATAATGAATGGTTTTTTGATAAGTTGGTTTTGTTTGTCAACTTAAGGATATGCTTCAAATATGGTACCCTGGTTGGACATGCCACACAATATGAAAGTAGGTTCTCCTTTGCTAATGGTATGAATATTAATAGGCAATTAGGGATATGGAAAGAAAACCACAGGGAACAACAACACGCAATGCAATGCATCACTTTCTATGTGAGAATAAATACTTAAAATAATATCTTAATACTTGGACAAATATCTAGATGCAAATCATTCAATGGGTTTCCAAATAGTAGATATTTCTCTAAACAATAGTTGTATAATAGGTTGTAGAATCAACAAAAAGACGAACTAAAACAATGGATGAAAGAATAAGGAAATGTAAATTGCACACATCACAAAATTTTCATTCAAGACAAGATTAAACACATAAAGATTTGAGTAAAAGAACACAACTGTCATCAACATATATTCACTAGGTAGAGAACTTTATAGTCAACTACATAGGTCCAACCCTTCTCCTTTTTCTATTCTTCTCCAAAAAATCAACCACCCTTTAAAACATACATAAACTTCATATTTATAAGAGTTGCAGAGGCTCTCGTCCATCTGGGACTGAGGCTTAACTCTATACTACCAGTTGTAAAACGACTAATTAACTGAACTAAACACACGCTGGAGTATATCAATGAATACTTCGAGATTGACTTAATAAAAAACAAGTCGTTCTTATCACAAAATACCACTGATTATGCTTGAAACTAAAAGGATCCATGCAATTAAACATCTGAAACTGCTGCTACAGTGAAATAATATTGATACATGCGTTGGAGCGAACTGATATCTGACAGAAATGACCGATATTGACATAACTGAGTTTTGTATCGATCATGGCATGCACGCGCGTTGTTGGAGGCCACTGGAGACAACTAAAAGTGTGTTTGTGTCTTTCCCCCACTTATCTCTTTGAGGACAAAAGCAAGTCGTGTTGCGTTTTTCTGGATTTTGGACGCGTAGTTTTCCCGTTCCTGGTTTGGCGCCCCTTTTTGATATTTTTCAAATGTGCAATAAACGCAGGTGACCCACTTTGAAATTTTGGCGTTTAGAGGTTTTTGATTTGTGTTGGATCTAAATCTCCCGGAGTGTTAATATCGCAAAGTCACTAATCCGTGCTTATATTAGGCTAATTAATCCGAGAGTAATACTTTAATCATTAAAGTATTTCGGGAGTTCGAACCTTCAAGAGACCTGTAGTGTTGCGTTTGAAAACCTCCCAGAGGAATATCTCTCGAATCCGACATGGCAGCCTGACATCAATTGCTGACGTGCCACATAAAGGAGGGTGACACGTGTCACTTGAAATAATGCATATGTCAGCCCCAAATGTGCCAAAAATGGGTGCCACGTGTCTCGACTGACTGTTGCCACATGTCAGTGCTAAATGAATGCCACATGTCAGTGCTAGATGGATGCCACGTGTCAATGACAGATGGCTACCACATGTCTTGGTGGATGAGTGTCGTGTTCTTCGGCACTTCGGGCTTGGCGAGTTTTTAGATGTGTGGCATGAAAATATCCTGAAGTGACATGTCTCAGAAGGAGAGTGACATGTGTCACCCGGAAATGAGCGATAATGGAACCAAATGACCTAAAATGAGTGCCACGTGTCATGACTGATGGATGCCATGTGTCTTCGACATTTCGACATTTCAGGGCTTTGTGCTTGTCTTGAAGTTAAACCTACCGGATTAACTAACTCGCGAAGTGATGTGGAATTGAGGGCCCACTCCAGTACTTCGGGGACCTGCTGCTTCAGAGATATGACACTTCGAAGCTTCAAAGGCTTAGACACTTTGGAAGATTTGAACCAATGGAAAGTTCAGACGCCCAAATGCCAAATTCCCGGAGTCAATCCTGTTAAACCCCGTGTGAGTTTGAGGCTCTGAATGCGTGAGATCCGTTGATCTGCATCGTCTGTTGGATCTCCACCATCGAATATTTGACCTGTATGTTTGGCTTAAATTCTAAGCCCGAAATGGACTGCTTTGATTTGCTTATTTTTTGTAGAAGCTTACTAATCTTACAAAGGACTTGTTGGACCTAGATGTCTCCTGCGCACACAAAAGACTTGGTGGACCTGCTGCATGCTCAATTAGTGGAAAATATGATGACAAGTATTTCAAAATCAAACTAGAACATGAAATCACCCTTCAAGAAAGAGAAAACATATGGTGTAAAATAAGTAAAGACAAGCAGGGGCCATGGAGCCGAGTGATTAAATAATGGAGAATAAGCTAAGCAAGCAACCACAAAACTTAGAATTGATGGATGCATAGGGTAAAGTAGGGAAAAGGGCAGGGGTGCAGACCTAGTTACAACAGGATCTAGATTTCATAGCACCAATCTCTCGTGCATCAAGAAATAAAAGCTATATCTTAGTTTGTACAAATTATGTAACCAAATGGGTAGAAGAAAAATCTCTATCAAGCTACTAAAAAATTTGTTGTTGATTTTCTCTATGAAGATATTTTTTCTTGTTTTGGTGTTCCAAGAGAGATTGTGATAGATCAGGGATCACAATTCACATCAAAGATGATGCATTCCATTACAAAACAATATCAGATAAAGCATCACAAATCATCTCCATATAATCCATGGGATAATGGAAAGGTAGAGTCCACCAACAATGTGTTAGAGGCCATTCAGACCAAGACCATAAAATTGCATCATAAGGACTGGGTCGATAGATTACCGGAGGCATTGTGGGCCTACATGATTGCATGGAGAAGAATCGAGGGACTCACCCCCTATGAATTGGTATATGACAAGCAAGTTCTCTTTCCCATTGAATTTCAAATAAGGACATTAAGAACAACAATGAAATTGGTTTTAGATTTGAGAGAAGCTCAGAAGAAAAGGGTGGAACAGTTGAATGAGTTGGATGAAATCCAACAAGATTCCATCCAACATACCATCCTTGTTTAGGAATAGAGGGCCAAGTAGCATGATAAATTCATTATAAAGAATAACTTCAAGCCTCGTGATTGGGCTCTCCTCTTCAACACCATATTCAATAACTTTAGGGGTAATCTCTCCACACGATGCTTAGGACCATATGTGAGACGAACAAAGTTCGCTCACACAAGAATTATCCAAAATATCTGGAATATAGTAACCAAATCCATATGGACAAATATATATGTAATAAGAATGAATAATAAGATATAGACGATATAATGAGATGATTACAATTGAGAAATGAGGGCTTGTTTATATACCCACGCAGGGGTGCCCTTTACCAATAGTCATGTCCTTTGAGACATGACCTTTCATTATTAATAATTATTATTTATTAATTATTATGTTATGAATA
>SNQJ01S0007551.1:131265-178677 GCA_010110895.2 Picea sitchensis
GCCTCCCCCACAGAGAAAAGGCCTGGAGACGTAGGCAAAGTTGTGCCGAACTCCGTTATCAACCTGTGTATCATGGTTTGTTGTTCTTCATTGCATTTCAGATCTGCATATATGTCTATGGATGTATAATTCATTTTCTTTTCTCGTTCTTTCGTTAAGTTTCCCAATGGTCAATTAATGCATGCAATTAAAAACTCAACCATAAGTCATTCGAAAAATCCTGACGGATCACTATGGGGTCTCGAGCACTGCGCGTAGTTCTAAGTCTGCGATGTGTTGTTGTAGCTAATGGATCACTTATTCAAGCTGATCTACTTGTTGTGTAACTCGATCTTCTGCCTTTATTTCTACGACTGTCATAGAGTGAAGTGCTCTGTTGACTGCTTCCTTTACTTCTATTTGCTCAACGAGCAACTGTTCTTTTCCTTGCTGTATCTGTGATTTTTCTTCATTGAAATTCGCTTGGAGGGAAATATTTTCCTGTTCTGCAACTCGACGCTATTCTAAAAGTACTCCTTGTACTTGCGTCAAAGCTTGGGTGGATTGTTCTATGTCCTCTTGTGCTCATCGAAGGTGAGCTTCAACTGTATCAACTAATCAGTGGAGTTGGGTTGTCTCGTCTCCCATCTCTGATGTTCCCAATGGCAGAGGCGCAGTGGAGACTGCACGGCTGGACTCTAGTGCTTGTTGTACCCCTCAGAGTTCGATTTCAATCCTATCATACATTGCTCCGTGCTTGGCCTCTTGTTTTTCTTCCATTTCCAGTGAATCATCGTTCAGGGCTACTATGAGGAAGTCGAAGTTGTCAGAGGTGAGGAAAATCTGCATCTTAGTCATGGAGGCTTTCGATTTCTTCCGGGAAGAAGGTTTCAGAGGTGAACCTTTCCTCTTCTTCAGGGGATCAACCTCGTCTCCTTTATTTTGTTTGAATTCTTTGTCATCTAACTCTTCACCATCACCTCCTTGCTCTGGTGATATGGAAGCAACCTTCACGGATGCACTGTCTAATCGTTGGACCTCTTTGGCCTTCTTTGTCCTACTAGGTCTGGTTGTATCTGTTGAAATTACTAAGACAACTGAGAGGGGGGGTGAATCAGTTGTTACTGTGCTTAAGCAATTTTAAGTCTATTAAACCATTTTTAATCTTTCATCAAGTGACCATCAATATTATACATCATATGAACAACATAAATAATGATCATCAATCACACATAAGATATACACAAAGACAAATTTTCACGAGGAAACCCATAAAGGGAGAAAACCTCTTCTTCTTCGAAATGATAGGTAGTCTTTTAAGTTCTGTACATCATCTATGTTTGAGCACCAACTCAAAGTGAGGCTACTACCTCTGTTTTACAAGCTCCAACTTGTTGAGAGCACCAATTCTCTGGTTTCTCTAGCACCGACTAGAAGGAAGCACCAACTCCCTGAGTGTTCCAGCACCGACTGAATGGGAGCACCTACTTCCACTTATACAAGCACCAACTTGCATACAAAAAACTCTGTGTTTTCCCAAGCACCATCCTGCCACCCTGTTTTCTAGCCACAACTAGATGGAAGCTAAAACTCCCAATATTCAAGCACCAACTCGAATATCAGAGGACCTAAGTCCTCCCTAGCACCACCCTACATCCCTGATTATAAGTAAAATGATTGAATAACCAACAACGCAGGTGTTTCAATTCTTACCACTTCTCTTTTGTCTTGCAATTCTTCTATGCTTCTATCTGTTTTGCAATTCTGCTCTGCTTCAAGATGTTCTGCATTTCTTCTATTTATTTTGTCTATTCAACATCTGTTACTCATCTCTGAGTTTTATCTCACACTGCACATACTGTCGGTCTCACACTGCACATACTATAATTTTCCCTTTCTTACAATTCAACTCATTTTTCATTCAGAACAACCAACAATTCATAGTCACTCCGTCTTTATTTTATGCACTTCACACAACTTTAGTTACACCTCGAATACCTAGGCCAACAATGCTTTAGCCACTCAATCTCCAACCATCCAAGAACCATGATTTGGTTCTGCTAACTGAATCGTAACTGAACAATTAATCGTAAAGATCAACAACAACCCTTTGATCAAATGCTCAAATAACCAACACCGTTGGATTAAATCCACAGGGTCTTGCGTTTATCCCATATGCCCACTGGATGTGACCATGGGCCTAATCAAGATGCGTTTCACATTTTGCATTTCTACAATCCTGTGTCGAAGGGTCTCGGCGCTCCAAGTTGCGATCCTCAAAATGGAGCTTAGCTCCGCTAGCTCCTCCCTCTCACGTGACCACCGACAGTGACCAAAAGTTGTGCCAAAAGGTGCTTTGCGATTTCACATTTCAACATTCTTGTCGTGAGTGTCCTTGACACCTCCAACTCCCAGTATCCAAAACTCCGAAATGGAGTCAGATCAAAGGTCCACAATCTTGATGCTTCGATGATCCAGATCTTTTCATGATCTCGCATATCGTGATTCCTATGATGAAAGGTCTCGACACTCCAATTTGTGATCCCCGAAATGGAGCTTAGAAATTAGCTCCTTCCCTTAATCCTTCGACGATGTGACCTTGTCTATATCCATGGGCTAGACCTTATCACAATTTCCCATATCGCTAGTTGCAAGGATAGAGCATTTCCTTCCTTTGACTTTCCAGTCAGCGAAAAGTTAATCCCTCGCCACATGTCCCTCTTGGATCAATGGTCAAGATCTTATCGTGATTTCGCAACTTCACGGGCCTTCCTCATGCCTGATCAACGGTCCACGATCTCCCTTTGATCAATGACTCATATTAAGTCGTGGTTTCACATTTCACGATTTCATAGGATATAACACCTCCTTTCTTTGACTTTCCAGTCAACGAAATGCCAATCACTCACCATGTTCCCTCTGCATCCAATGTTCCACAACATACCTCGATCCAAAGGTCCAAATCAATTCTCGGGATTTCACATATCGCAAGTTCCCACACCATGTTCCGTTCACTCATCCAATGTGTAGGTTAGCGAAATTCTAGTCACTTGCCACGTGTCCTTGAAGATGGAAGGTCCTCCTGCTTTTGGGATTTTGTAGGCCTGCTTCATCTTGCACATGAAGGTCATGCTACTTCTTATGGATCCAATGACGGTCGGTCTTCGGTCTCATATTTGACGCCTGAGATCTATTTTCTTCTACTGTGCGCTCCTCCTATATGAATTCAGATCTGACGGTCATCAAGAATTCTGAATGGGATCCAATGATCATTGTTTCTCTTCACTATTGAACTTTCCATTGTCATGCAATTATTGCTGCGCTACTGATCGTGCTGATCTTCGCCATCAATGACATCGCCATCAATGACAAACACGCATACTCTGCCTCTATCTGAAAACATGCCAACAATCTCCCCCTTTGGCATTGATGGCAACCCCTTAAAAAAAATGCAACTATACCACTGTAGCATCCTTGAAATTACTACCACTGTAGCATCCTTGAAATTACCACACTTTCTCCCCTTTTGACATCAATGTCAAAGAAGAAACACACTCCCCTTGAGTTGCTACGATACATACTCCCCCTGTCAACTATGAACAACTTAGAAATACAACAGATATGCAATAAGTACTCCCCCTGACTAGGTGAATAGATTAGACGAAAGAAGTTATAACCCCCAACTTTTGACAAAGATATCCAAAAGGGGTCGCTGCTAACAATTTAGTAAAGATATCAACTATGTGTTCTGTGGAAGGAATATAATTCGGTTGAACGAATCTGTTTGTAACTTGTTCTCTGAGAAAATGGTATTTTAATGGGATATGCTTAGTCTTGGAGTGAAGAACAGGATTCTTGGAGACACTAATGGCACTGGTGTTATCACAGTGAATTGTAATAAGAACAATATAGTTTACCTTCAAATCTGCAAGAGTTTGAATCATCCAAAAAATCTGAATGCAGTAAGTAGCAGCAACAATGTACTCTGTTTCTGTAGTTGATAAGGAAATAGATCCCTGCTTCTTACTAATCCATGCTACCAATGAGTCACCCAGGAAGAAGGCACCTCCACTGGCGCTCTTTCTCTCGTCCACACAATTTTCCCAATCTGCATCTGAATAAGCAGTTAAGTGAAAATTTTGATTTATGGGATACCACAGACCATAAGTCATTGTTCCCTTTAAGTATTTGAATATCCTTGTGACAACTACCAAGTGACTTTGTTTAGGAGCTGACTGATAATGACGTACCATTCCAACAACTTGCATTATATCAAGGTGGGTCACTGTGGTGTACAGAAGACTGCCTATCATTGATTGGTATGTCCTTTGATCAACATCAGGTGAAATGTCATGTTTACTGAGCTTGCAACCAACCACCATAGGTGTACTATTAGGAGAAGAATCTTCCATCTGAAATTTCTTCAACATCTCTTTCAAATATTTTTCTTGAGAGATAAAAATTCCTGCAGAACTCCATTTTACTTGTAAGCCAATAAAATATGACAATTCTCCTATCATGGACATCTCAAAATCTGTTTGCATAGAATTAGCAAACAACTGAATGGAGGAATCATTATTACAACCAAAAATAATGTCATCTAGATAAATCAAAACAACTAGTAAATCATCACCTTCAGTTTTTATGTAGAGATTGCTATCAACAGTACCTTTTTTGAATCCTTTGTCTTGTAAAATGTTTTCCAGTCTATAATACCAAGATCGTGGTGCTTGTTTCAGTCCATATAAATCCTTCTTCAACTTGCAGACATAATCAGGGTTATCTGTCAATGAGAATCCTTCAGGTTTCTCCATATATACTTCTTCCTCTAGATATCCATTAAGAAATGCTAATTTAACATCCATCTGATACACTTTAAAGTTCTTATGACATGAATATGAAAGAAACATTCTGATAGCTTCCAATCTTTCCACTGGTGAAAATTTTTCATCAAAGTCCCGACCTTCAACTTGTGCATACCCTTTGCAAACCAATCTGGCTTTATTTCTAACAACTTGTCCTTTTTCATTCATTTTATTTTTGAACACCCACTTGGCACCTATTACATTCTTGTCTTCGGGTCTAGGAACAAGCTCCCAAGTATTGTTCTTCTCAATCTGATCAAGCTCTTCATTCATAACTCTAATCCAATCATCATGTTGGTTGGCTTCATCAAAATTTTTAGGCTCATTCATAGATAAAAAGGCAACATGAGATTGTTCTGAGTCTTTAATCAATTTCCTTCTTGTCTAAATTCCTTTATTTATATCTCCAATTATCTGATTTTCAGGATGATTCTTTCTAACAGTTCTGAGAGGTGAGTTTGTTTCTTTTTGCTGATTTATGTCAGCCTGAGTATTTGTATCTTCATCTGATTCAGATTCTTCTCTTTCTGATCCTTGGACCTGTTCATCTTCATCTTCAACTATATCTTTCGTGCTTGGTTCAGAATTGCTTACATTTTTGACCGAGATTTCTTCATCAACTTTTATGTCTGTACAATCAACTAGTTTATGCAGCCTCTTATGGTAACATTTGTACCCTTTACTGTTTGTAGCATAACCCAAGAAGATACCTTCATCAACCCTGTCATCATATTTGCCAATATTTTCATCATTATTCTTAATATAACATTTACTCCCAAAGACTTTAAAATTCTTGATTGAAGTAGGTCTTCCAAACCATAGTTCATAAGGAGTCTTGTCACTATGTGGTATGAGATGTGCTTTGTTAAGGATATGAACAACTGTATGAATTACTTCCACCCAATATGTCTGAGGTATGTTCCTTTCATTCATCATTGATCTTTCCATTGGTTGTATTGATCTATTCTGCCTCTCAACAACTCCATTTTGTTGTGGAGTCCTTGGAATTGTGTACTCTCTTTTGATTCCATGTTTATCACAGAACTCTTTGAAGTTCCATGAGCTAAATTATCCTCCTCTATCAGACCTTACTACTTTCAATCTTTTTCCTGTTTGATTCTCAATTAGAGCCTTAAACACTTTGAATTTTTCAAATGCTTCAGATTTTTCCTTCAAAAAGGCAACCCATGTTAGTCTAGAATAATCATCAATAATCAACATAAAATATTTTTCTTTTCCTGTACCTTCTTGCCTTGATGGTCCACATAAATCCATATGTACTAATGGAGAGTTTTTTCTGTTGAAGGAAAGTTTTTAGATTTGAACTGTGTCCGAGTAAGCTTTCCTATCTGGCATGGTTTACAAACATAATCATATGGCTTTGATATCTTTTGAAGATCCTTTAATGCCCCACTATTTTTGAGCTTGATTATATGATCAAAATTTAAGTGTCCAAGTGTCCTATGCCATAGCCAACTTTCATCATACTTGCTTAAGTGACATTCTTCTTTTTCTTATTTTAACACTTAGACATTGTTTTTTATTCTTATCCCTTTTGCAACTAGCTGTCCTAAATTCAAAGATTTTATTCTACAATATTTAGAGGTAAAAACGACTTCACATCCTCGGTCACAGACTTGACTAACACTAAGAAGATTATGTTTCAGACCTTCTACAAACAACACATATTGAGATTTCCCTTTGCCATTACTCAAACTTACCATTCCTTTACCTTTTATTTTTCCTGGTGCATCATTTCCAAAATTTACATTTCCTGATTTGCTTTCACTTAGAGTTAGAAAGTTACTTTTGTCTCCAGTCATATGTTTGGAACATCCACTGTCAATATACCAAGGATTCATTTGTCTTTGGGCTGATAACACTAGTCTACACTTGCCATCTTCTTTCTTCTTCCAAATCTTGAAATTTTCAGCGGTAGGATTCGAATCTGGCTTAAAATTCCTTAAGCGACAATCTGCAACTTTATGTCCATAGTTATGACAGATGTAACATTCTGGCTCACTGAATAACATATCATAATGATTGTTATTCTCATAAACGTTGTTATGTTTCACCTGTGTCCTTCCTCCATCCATCACATGATTTATAGTATGTGGTCGTTTTTTTCTTGGCTGTCTCAATCTTGTTGTGCCAGATAATTATTCCTTGAGTATCTTGATTTCAAATATCTAGATCTTAAAGAATAGTTTACAGCTTTGTGACCAAAGTTAGAACATAAAAAACAATAACCATAGAAAAAACCTTTGTACCTGAAAAAAGGTTGTAGTCGATTTCTTCCATGCTGATGATTTCTTTGATCAGAAAATGTGTTTGTGTTATTTCATTGATCTACGGATTCAGTTCTGGTACTTTTTCTTTCATTCCTTCTTGGTGGCTGATTTTCTTTCTTTGTTTCTGCGGAGTGGTTGTTGTCAATGATTGTAGATTTAACAAACTTGATGGGTTCTGTATTACTTGGATGATCACTACTTGATCCTTCTTCATAGCCCAAGTCAACTTTCAACTTTGGATTCCTTTGTTGATTTAGAATGGAAGTTAATTCTTCTGAGGCTTTAATACTTGGCAGATTTTGGTGATACGATCCCTTAAACTTCGCCATTTCTTTTCTGGTTTTTACTATCTCTTCTTCTAAGGCTTCACACCTCGCTTTCTTCTCTGACAACTGTTGTTTCAGTATGTATTCTATTTTCTTTGCCTCTTCTAACTCCACTTTTAGTAGAGAAAATTTTTCATCAGGTTTTTCACCATTCATTTTAAATTGCTTCAACAATTGTTTTTGTTTTCTCTTCTTACATCTCAATCTGTCAATTTCTTCCAAAGCACTAATTAATTCACCTTCCATATCCACCACAACTTCTTCATCATCCATTTCACCTCCTGTGTGTTCATCATCAAAATATCCCATAGCCATAAGCATAAAATCATTCACTTTGTTTTCACATGATGAATCGCTATCTATGTCTTCCAAGGAATTGTCATTGTTTGCACACAAACTTTTCTTTTTACTATATTTCTTGAAACTGTACTTCTTTTCATCATCAGAGTTCTGGTCCTTTTTCTGGTGGTGACACTTAGATGCAAAATGACCTATTTTACCACAGTTAAAACATTTGAAGGGAAGCTTGCCTTGATATTTTCCTGATCATTTCTTTAACCTTCTCACAAATTTTTCCTCAATATCATCTAAATCTGAATCAATATTCTTGTCGGCTTTAAAAGATGCTTCTCTAGTAATGGATTTATCTTTGCTAATTCTCATTTCATATGTAGTTAGAGTTCCTAGGAGTTTATCAATGGACAAATTTTTAAGATCATTTAGTTCTTCGATTGCAGAGACTTTTGGATTAAATTTATCAAGCAGAGATCTTAAAATCTTTTGAACTAAAATGATTCTTCAATCTTCTCACCAAGACCCTTCATGGAATTCACAAGTTCTTCAATTCTTAAAAAATACTTTCTAACTGTTCCATATTCATTCATCTTTAGTTGTTCAAACTTCAACCTATATGTTTGGAGTTTGTCATCTTTTACTTTCTCATTTCCTTCATAACTGTTAATAAGTTTATCCCACATAGCTTTAGTAGTTTCAAGATGCATCACCTTTACAAACTCATCTTCAACAAGTCCATTCAAGATAACATTCATTCCCTTAGCATTAAAGCTAAATTCTAACTTATCATCCTTGGAATCCATCACAACAGGCTTTGTATATCGAGTCTCTACTACATCCCAAACATCAACACCTAAGGCCATTAGGTATGTTCTCATTCTAACCTTCCAAAAGGCAAAATTTGTTCCATCAAACAGAGGAGGCTTACTGGTGGAAGTCCCTTCATGACTTGTCATGTTTAATCTTACAAATCTACCTTTAAATAAAAGGAACCCGCTCTGATACCAATTGTTGAAATTACTAAGACAATGCAGAGGGGGGGTGAATCATTTGTTACTGTGCTTAAACAATGTTAAGTCTATTAAACCATTTTTAATATTTCATCAAGTGACCATCAATATTATACATCGTATGAACAACATAAATAATGAGCATCAATCACACATAAGATATACACAGAGATATATTTTCATGAGGAAACCCATAAAGGGAGAAAACCTCCTCTTCTTCGAAATGATAGGCAGTCTTTTAAGTTCTGTACATCATCTATGTTTGAGCACCAACTCAAAGTGAGGCTACTACCTCTATTTTACAAGCTCCAACTTGTTGAGAGCACCAATTCTCTGGTTTCTCTAGCACTGACTAGAATGAATCACCAACTCCCTGAGTGTTCCAGCACCGAATGAATGGAAGCACCTACTTCCACTTATACAAGCACCAACTTGCATACATAAAACTCTGTGTTTTCCCAAGCACCACACTGCCACCTTGTTTTCTATCCACAACTAGATGGAAGCTACAACTCCCAATATTCAAGCACCAACTCGAATATCAGAGGACCACAGTCCTCCCTAGAACCACCCTACCTCCCTGATTATAAGTAAAATGATTGAATAACCAACAACGCAGGTGTTTCAATTCTTACCACTTCTCTTCTGTCCTACAATTCTTCTATGTTTCTATCTATTCTACAATTCTTCTCTGCTTCAAGTTGCTCTGCAATTCTGCTCTTGCTTCTGTCTATTCAACATCTGTTACTCATCTCCGAGTTTTATCTCACTCTGCGCATACTGTCGGTCTCACACTGCACATACTTTAATTTTACCACAATTCACAATCACTCTGTCTTTCTTTTATGCACTTCACACAACTTTAGTTACACCTTGAATACCTAGGCCAACAATGATTCATCCACTCAATCGCCAACTGTCCAAGAACCATGATTTGGTTCTGCAAACTGAATCGTAACTGAATAGTTAATCGTAAAGATCAACAGTAGCCCTTCGATCAAATGCTCAAATAACCAACACTGTTGGATGAAATCCATAGGGTCTTGCGTTTATCCCATATGCCCATTGGCTGTGACCATGGGCCTAATCAAGATGCGTTTCGCATTTCGCATTTCGCATTTCGACAATCCCATGTCAAAGGGTCTCAACACTCCCAGTTGAGATCCCCAAAATGCAGCTTAGCCCCGCTAGCTCCTCCCTCTCACGTGAACACCAACAGTGACGACAAGCTGCGCCAAAAGGTGCTTCATGATTTCGCGTTTTAGCATTCTTGTCGTGAGTGTCCGTGACACCTCCAACTCCCGGTATCCGAAACTCCAAAATGGAGTCAGATCAATGGTCCACAATCTTGATGATTCGACGGTCTAGATCTTTTCGTGATCTCGCATATCATGATTACTATGATGAAGGGTCTCGACACTCCAAGTTGTGATCCCCGAAATGGAGCTTAGCAATTAGCTCCTTCCCTTAAGCCTTCGACGATGTGACCTTGTCTATAACCATGGGCCAGACCTTATCATGATTTCACATATCGCGAGTTGCAAGCTTAGAGCATTTCCTTCCTTTGACTTTCTAGTCAGCAAAAAATTAATCCCTTGCCACATGTCCCTTCTGGATCAACGATCAAGATCTTATCATGATTTCGCAACTTCACGGGCCTTCGTCATGCTTGATCAACGGTCCACGATCTCCCTTTGATCAACGAATCAGATTAAATCATGGTTTCACATTTTGCAATTTCATAGGATATAGCACCTCCTTTCTTTGACTTTCCAGTCAACAAAATGCCAATCCCTCGCCATGTGCCCTCTACATCCAATGTTCCACAACATACCTCGATCCAAAGGTCCAGATCAATTCTCGAGATTTCTCATATCGCAAGTTCCCACACCATGTTCCGTTGACTCATCCAATGTGCAGGTCAACAAAATTCCAGTCGCTTTCCACGTGTCCTTCTTGAAGATGGACGGTCCTCCTGCTTTCGAGATTTTGTAGGCCCGCTTCATCTTGCATGTGAAGACCATGCTCCTTCTTATGGATCCAATGACGGTCGGTCTTCGGGCTCAGATCCGACGCCTGAGATCTATTTTCTTCTACTGTGTGCTCCTCCTATCTGAATTCATATCTGACGGTCATCGGGAGATCTGAATGGGATCCAACGATCACTGTCCATCATTAATTAAAAATAAAACTGTCGGCCACTGAATTGTCTAAAAATATAAGTGGCAGTTATTGTCTAAAAAAAATAGAAGTGGTTGTTGTTCAGGGAGTACAGTTCAATGCAAAATCAATTGTGGTTATGCGGTTGAAAGGAAACCATAACTACTCTATTCAACACAATTTAATTGTTATTATCAACTCTGACCAACCAATCAATATTATTGCCAGAATAACAGAAAGCTGTCAGCACTAGGGAGCCAAATATACTCGTCGTCAGGTAAAAGCAAGGAAAATGCAGTGATCAAGGGGAAACTTTCTGTGCCACACATTTGCAAATCCAGGCTACATTAAAGGGCAAACGGGGGTCCTTAATAGCAACCCAACTACGCTTAAAGGAAAAATTGTGGTAAAATAAGCAACACACAGTCATCAAAATTCATAAATGCCAGTACATTCAAATGCGTTGGCTAGAATTAAGGTCGTGGTAAAAACAACCAGCTCATGAAGGTGGTTTTGAGCAAATCGTGGGCATCCTTATGAGTGGAAAAAGGCGTTCCTTTACACAACAAATCATATGCTTTAAACAGGCAAATCGTATCCTCTGATTAGGTGATTCGTGGTTCAAGAACTCTCCTTTCCCCGATTGAGTGGTAACTGGTTTAGGTTTTTGTTCTTATCAACACTATTTGCTTGGTGCATGTATATAAATGGTGTATGCATTTAACCACATTCATATAACTGTTGTATGCATAAAACCAATAAAGAAAAAAATGTTATACTTCTTTGCTGTCATGCCACACATGGGTTTCAGGTTATATAAATGGGAGGTTGATGATTGATAAGACTCCAAGGGATTGCATTGTAGCAAGTATTCAGTCTGTATAAACTACTGTTCTATGAACCACTATCTTACATAGAAATCTAGCTAAATTTGTTTTTTTATAAATGCAGACAGACAAGCATCTATGTGGGATGAAATAATTGATTATGTCAAATTTCTACAACTGCAAGTAAAGGTTACATCTTTGACCTAAATCTTTTGCAAGATTGACATTGTGCAGCCAATGATAGCTGTGTTGTTCTTAAAGCTCAACCATTCTACAGGTTTTGAGCACGAGTAATCTTGGCGGTGCAGCTGCACTTGGGCCTCTAACTGTGAATGTTCTAGCTGAGGTAGATGTTTGATTGTTGAATTATAGTGGCAGTAGAAAATATATCAGGTTAGTGGAAGAGTGATGTGTGCTTTAATTTGTTTGTTGATGCTGTCATTTTTGGGTTTCCTCAGGGATATGGCATTTAGGCATTTGCAGCTCTCGGTCAAGCTGGTCTAGACTTTGAGAAAAATATTTTGAGGCACAAGTAGATGGACATGAACGCAAGAATAACCTATTTACAAAACAAAGGTCTTTGTTTGATTCCAATTACACAAGCAACTGCCATATCTAATCGAACTAGAAAGCCAGGGCTCAGATCTCTGGTTATAGATTTTGTTGCCAGTAAAATTTCGAGTATAAATTACAAATTAATTTACAGTATAATTCACGATCTACTGAATAATTTATAATATACAAAATGATTTACAATCTACAATACAATTACAATTTGATCTACAGTAAAATTTAAAACCAAGTCCGTGACAGTAAAACACTTAATAATATTACCTTTGCTATACCAGTAAAACGTAGAGCATTCAATGATTGTTGTCCCAACGCATAGCATAAATTCACATAAGTCAACACTGAAAAGATTAACTAGGAATTCGTAGGCCAAAGGTATAAAAAGAGCGGAGCAATTTCGCCTTTAAGTAATAAATGACAGAGTTACTAGGCAGACCAAATGTAAAAAGACACAAAAACCACACAGTAAATTCTCCAAGAGAGGTATCAACGCAGACTTAATTTGCCTGGAAAAGAAAGGAAAAACGTAGGGAGATTCAATCGCAAGAGGGTGCAGGACAACAAACTTCCAAGGGCAACCACAGAGGTAGATGGATGATGGGTTCGTCCTTCGCTCATCATCCTCACATAGAAAAGCAGGGCGTTGAGATCCATAGGTCTTTTAACGCTAAGGCGACGACCATAGATCAGGTTCCTGGCCGACTGCTCAGGCGAGGACTGAGTAGCTAGGGACGAAGGACAAATAGCCAAAATGGTCACAATCAACACCACATCAAGGTGGTCAAGACATGCGGGAAACAAGGCCATAAGAGACAACAACCAAAGAGCTAGGCTAAGAAAATTTCAGCTATCAATCTAAACATCCAATCTACTTACATAATAAACATGCAGACCCAATCATAAAACCTACAACATTCTACCATTCAAACGAAGGAAGCATACCGTTGCCTATTCGCCTGCTCCGAGGGATGTCCGTGTGCTCTGTGCAACTCCTTCTCGCCAACCGTCGAGACTTCACCTGTACCTCCCACTCAATTCTAGGGGTACTCTTCTTCCCCCTTAGCCCCCCGAGCCGTAAAGGGGCCACACACACTATCCAAAGGTTTCGTCTAGCTCCCAGCTCGCCTCACAAGGATGAGCTACCACTCCTCTCCAAGCTGGGTATCCCAACTCCCACAAGTAAATCAGTCAAGTCGATATTTTTGCAGCGTAATGTTACACAAATAGAATATGCCCTTCCTCCTTCTCCTTCCTTCATTTTATAGAATTTCGAACTTCCCTTCTTTCCTAAAATCTCATTTAATTAAAGTTTTTAAAATAAATTACTAAAAATTCTTCTCTATACAAGTGTCACCCATCCCCCCTTCATTCCTCCATTATTTAATTTCTTTAATTAATTAATTATCTTATTTCCCTCACCCACCTAGAGTTACTCCTAGAATCACTCCTAGGTGTCCCTAAATTCCCTTACAGGTTTTAAAGGCTTTCGCTATTATGAAATTGTTAATGTAGTTTAAAATTAGAAAGTTCTTTAATGGTAGATTCTTTACTAAGTTGACCTTCCGATTTTTCCCTTTTTATGTTACCTCCTTTCCCTAGTTTCGTTAATTTTAAGATTTTTCCCTCCTTCCCCTTTTTACTTAAAACTCAAAAAGGCAGACGTGAAATTTAACCCCTTTTTCCCTTTTTCAATTAATTAGTTTATTTTAAATTATCACAAGATAAAATAATTAATTCCCTCTTTACATTTTATTTCCACAGATTTTATTTATTTTGGCTAAATTAAATTTCTTACTCCCTTCATGTTACAAGATTCAATGAAGATCTAATTAATATTTAAGTTGTTTTTATTTTAATTATTATATATATATAATTTTTTTTTAAAGGTAGACCAAGTTTTACCACTAGCATAATTTAGACATAGACCTTAAATTTCGTACTTGGTGACATTTAACTAGGGAAATTGTTTTAAAAATTACTTAACATGTTATTCATCTTAGGGCCATCTAGGATCATCCCTCTATCATCAACAACATGACATGCCCTTCAGGATGCACTATGTGCTCCAAGGGTGCCACTCGCCTCATCTGTTCCCTTACGTGATGTGCCCTTCAGGACACACTATGTGCTTCAAGGGTGCCACTCGCCTCATCTGTTCCCTTGCGCGATGTGCCCTTCAGGACGCACTACGTGCTCCAAGGGTGCCACTCACCTCTTGACTGAATTGGTAGACATCAATAACCCCTGGAGTCAATACTTCGCCTGGTGAAATTGTGGGAGACTAAGGGCCTCTAAGGAATAAGTCCCTCGCTTTATTGCACGCCCCTTAGAATCATCATGAGTGACTGTCGCAGTCTACCCCCACGACATAGTGGGTCCTCTCGAACTAGGTAATTGTTAACCTACAGTTCGATCCACAACGGGAGTGCTAGTAGGCTGTGGCAGGGCTGCTGTCCACACCTCTCCCTCAACATCTCTGGTAGTCATGTGTGACCCCTTTACTCCATATGTGAGTCTGGTCAACAATCTATCGTCAGCTTGCATCATCAACAAATCATGTTAGAATATATCCATATCATATCATCTAATCAGATGCACTAATATCATAATAGAAACAATCAAACCCCAATGTTACACTCCCTGACTCGATCCAGAGTCCAAGGGGTTCCATCGATGCCTCTGCATCCTCAAGGTCCAAAACCCTGCACACTTAGTGAAACCGAGTCAATAGCACATGTCTATGTCAATGTAGTAAAACAACATGTCATCAACCCATAATGCCTCACAATCAAAATCAAAATTTTTAATAGCATAAAATCTGGATCACTAGCGAGCAAGTGTCCTCAAAGAATAAGTTCGCTCAGTGCAGTAGAGCGGGATGTTACACCAAGTTAAGTTGGTTACAAGGTTTTTGTGATGGTATTTTGATGATTGTTTGGTTTGAAGTATGGTTTGTTTGTCTCATGAGAAAACAGAATAGTGAGAGTAGTTTGGACTTCAACCTTTTTCCTGCACATACTGTGTACACATCTCATAAGTTTATGAACTAGATTGACAAGTACATGGTTTATTAAAGTAACCATTATTTTACCCAACATTTTTGGCGTCTTTTTCGGGGAGATGTTAAAAGGTAAACTTTATAAGGGTAATTTAGTTTGTGATTCCATTTGGCTTTATCACTACATTGCAAATTTGGTAGAGGACAAGATGGTAAGATTCAAAGGTTCCCTCGCTTATAAATTTCTACAAGGGTTATATCCCACCGCATTCACTTTGGTGAGTCTATCTGAACCCTCTTCTTTCATGTAGTTGACTATTGGTTAGGCATATAGATAGAAAAATTAGGTTTTTAAAATCAACTGGTAAGATTCCATGTGATTTTTCTAGTACTAACCCCCCCCCCCCTTCCATGTGATTTTTCTAGTACTAACCCCCTAAGTAATTAACCCTACTAATCTGTCTAAAAGGTATAAAGGTAGTTCTTTGCAAGAATGAGAAGGTTCTACATCAAATGTGACTCCAAAATAGACCACACCGCAATTAGGGACCACCATTGAAAAGGTGTAGGAAGTACAAATATAAAGGTTGGACATAAGAGATGAAGAAAACACAACTGGAGAGAAGACTCCAAATACCAATACAAAATTAGAACAAATTTTCAATCGAGAACATATTTCCAAAATATATAGATCATCCCAAAATGTAGTCATATCAAAAATAAAAACTGAAGTAGTAGAAGAGACACCTGAAGTACATCCTGAGGACAATTTCATTGTTCATCAAAATCCAATTATTGAGCCACACTTCTCTCCGAACTGGGATAAGAAACTGAAGTTACTTGATTTCATATTATTTGGTAGCATGGCATAAGAAGAAGAAAGGAATGCAAAGGTAGAAGGAGAAGAAACCTTCGGGTTCCCTATTATATATTTGACATTGAATGTAAATATGAAGAACATTACTGCATTGATATTGCTAAATTTTAGAGGTACAAACACTAAAGATCTAGATGCATTTTTATTTGAGTTTGATATTCTGTGTAGAAGCTATAATTATGTAGATGATGCTAAAAAATTAAAATTATTTCCTCCAACTTTGAAAGACTCTTCCTTGAGATGGTTCACGGGACTTCTAGAATATTCTATTAGGTCTTGGGAAGATATGAAAACTACCTTTTTAAAGAAATACCAAGACTATTGTAGAACCCGAGACTCAGAGAAAGACATTTTTAAGATGCAACAACATGACAAGGAGAGTCTTCAGGGTTATGTTGAGAGGTTCCTATAGAACATTCAGAAGACTAAAAAATTACCTTAAACAATGATACTGTTAGAACTATTATTTTGAAGGGGATATAAGAAGAGTATATAGAAGTTCTTAATCTTATGGGTTCTTGTTGTCTTTCTCCCTTATAATTTACAAAAAAATGGGATCTTTGCACAAGATATTCATGAAGCAGAGCCAAATCTAGTAAGAGAGTAAGAGATACTTTAACAAGAGATAATAAATCTGCTACAAATGGAGTGCAAAGGATGGAGTTGGGAAAATTATTGGAATACCTTAAAAAAACATCATTGCTACTATTAGCTCACATTTAGATACACTTAAAACAAAAAGAAACAAGAATAAGAACAAGCAACTTTAACTGTATTTTCTGCTAGGTGAGGAAAATGAATCCTTTAAGAGAGTATCAATTGAATAATGTAAAATTTTGTGCTATTTGTGCAGATAATCATGATACAAAAAGCTTCCCCTCACTACTGGGACTCCAAGCTATCTACCGAGGGAG
Source organism: Picea sitchensis (assembly GCA_010110895.2). Lineage (NCBI taxonomy): Eukaryota > Viridiplantae > Streptophyta > Pinopsida > Pinales > Pinaceae > Picea > Picea sitchensis. The sequence continues at coordinate 148,377 of SNQJ01S0007551.1, forward strand.
AAATTGGATAGTTGAACCATCTTTTCAAGTTCCACCAAGAAGGCCTTGGTAATTGTTGGTCCTAATGTCTACACCTGACTGCTAAGGGTCAGATCTAGGCCACCTCAGTTGTTGGAAGGATTGGTTTTTTGTGGGTTAAGTTTGTTTGTTTTGATTGTAAGCTGATAGATAGGTTTTCAAGGTTAGAGAACTAGTTGGAATGTTCAACAATATCACTATAAATTTCCCCTTAGTTGGTGGCATGCATTTTGGTAAGAAGATAAATATATGAAGATAAAGTAGAGGAAATACAAACAAACATACAATTTGTTACTTGTTGTATGAAATTTTAGACTTGAAATAATATTTCAGATCCAAAACATGTACCTAGACACAAATCCTCCAAAAACGTTGCATTACAGTAAACTATTCATTGAAACAATAGCTGGAATCAGGTTGCATGACAAGAAATAGTTCATTGAGACAATATCTGAAAGGAAAAGAAATATTACCCTGAATACATTTCAATTTTCATCTAGATAAGATAACAAGACACACAAGATTTGAGAAAAAACAGTTTGTCACCAAAAATTATATTCACCAGGTGGAAAACTTAACATTTTTATGCTTCAAGGCCCATCCAAAATCCTGATGCTTGATCTCCCAAAAAAATCAACCCTTTTACATTCAAAGATATATCTATTTGTTCTCATCAAGAGTAGGTTCGATTACCTATCTATAATCTAAGTTCCGAAGTTCATCTTTACATTACAACTAGATCCTGTAGATACAACTTGACTGTTAATCCCTCATTACAACTTGCAAGTGTTTCTTCAAATTGAGTGGAGTTGGGTTGATGTGTAGTTCATAACTCCCCATCAATTTGAACTTAACAAAACTATTTTTCTTATCAAAAGAAAATAGCAACTTATTACAAGTGGAAACAATACCTCTAACTAAACCAAAGCAAAATTCTATTAGTGCAACATGAACTAATACCGATAACTGAAATGGAAGGGATGCATAACAAGAGTCTTCAATAAGTTGACTTTGCATGGATGCCCACGTACACTAAAACATGGATACCAACCTTAAATATAGGTGGATTAAACTGGAATAGGTCACGAATTCCTTTACCCTTTGATAATAGTAGACGTTTAGATTATCTCCTTCAAGAACATGCAAGTTTTATGATGTTTCTTTTGTAGATTTTGATATTTTTTCTATAGCTTAGTGTGTTGCAGCTCAAAATCATGTTTTTGTTGTTGTGGACTTTGAATTTTCTACCTCATGTCATCATTTTGTTTCTTGAGAGCTTGCACATAGTGCATGTTGTCTTCCATGTCCCTATTAGCTTCAACCTTTGGAATGATTTATGCCTTTACCTTTCATCCACCTTTGATCCCATGCTCTTCCTCTACAACAATTTTATTGAGGTAGATGGAAAGATTGGATTTCCTTGTTCTCATTTCATACCTAGGTGCTTTCTCAGGTTTTTTATCAGTGGTGTCTCCCACAGGTTCTTGCACCATTAACATTTTTCCTTTGATCTCTAGTTTGACATGCTATGGAACCTACTAAGGGTTTAGCTCTGCATTTGGAATTATGTCATTAGAATCATGCTCAGGGTCTGGGCCATTGTCCACCACTTTTGGTTTTGATTATGGATCATCCATGTACTCCTTTTTTATAGCAACATGATTGACACTTGAGGTCTCCCCTTCACTGCACTTCTTCTTGGTTTTATCTCTTCTGATCCTCTTCAATGTATGTATAGCCATCTCTTGCATGTTAGAAAATTCAAATATGTCTTCTTCAGTATCTTGATCCTCAATTACTATGGGATTTTTTCCCTTTAAGGATGGATTAAACAATGCCTTGGAATTCAACCTTAACTGGTTTGTGAGCCTGGTTTTTCTATTAGGTTTTCTTGGAATTTCAGGGACTTGAATCCCCTTTCTATTATTTATCTATTTGTCCTTAGGGGAATCATTAATCAAGGTGTCTACTGGCACACATTCTACTACAAAAATGTTAGGACTAGCTGGTTTAATCCTCCTTTGTTTTCTTGTTTTTTACTTGGGGGTTTTGTCTCCTTGCATGGTAGTGGGAACATGATTATCCTTAGAATGTTCAGGGGAAAATTTCCCTTATTTGTTGGCTTTTTCTTCTTCTTGTCTGATATATATCTTGCCACTTTCATTTTCCATCTATTTTGTTGCAGAGGACCTTAATTTTCTTTGATGGATTTCCTCTCTTGGTGGAGTAGTTGATCTTGCTCTATCAGATTGAGTTCCCCCTTTTTTAGGTGTGGTATTTTTTTTGGCTTTCTAGGTATATTTTGATGAAGACCCAGGTTTAAGAGAAACCTTGTTGCTTGGTTAGCCTTGCCCCTCTTTTCTTCTTCCTGTAACCCTAAAGACTCCGGAAAATATGTCCAGGGCATTTCCAATTCACTTAAGGAAAGGAGAACCAATATTTTAATGAACCCTTGGTGGTAGAGGCTTCTATGATCCGATTCTAAGTAATTTTGGATTCTATTATACATTTTAATTAGGATTTTAAGAAGATAGAAGGGGAGGTTTAGTTCCTTGTCACCGTTTAAATGCACGAGGAATATAATGTGATGAAAATGAATGATTGAGAATCCACCTTCTCCCATGATGTATCATTGAACTATAGAGAGAATGCCCCTCCATTCTTCTTTAGTCCACAAGATTGAGATGCCCTGAATCTAATCAGGGTTTTGGTGTTCTACCACTAGAAACGTGTTGTAGATTTCAGCTAGAAACTTACCCTTTTTAAACCATCTCTCACCATTGATCGAGAGGGTGTATGCTCCAACGATGAAGTTCTCTGTAATGTGAATGGTGGTGTCTTCGAGTTGGATCTGGAACCTATCGAAGTTCTGCGCAAATATGAGGGAAAACCATGTGTGATGTCCATTGAAGGTGCATATGAAGTCAAACCATTCTTCTCTGATAAACATATCTCTAATTTCTGGTATAGATTTGAACATTTTGAGCCCTTTTGGCTTTGTTATGTTCAATTTCCAATGCTATCAGGGTGACACCATTGTTACTTAGTTGTTTCTTTGGAGAGCGGTGATCAAAAGTATGCATTATCTCGGGCTTAATTAGAAGTTCTAATAATAACCACACACTACCCTACAATAATAATAACTCGAGGCACATACATGCGTGATCTTAGCAAAAAGGTTGTAATGATGGATGAACTAGTGGAAATGCTCACGATCTTGAGTGTACATGGATATGACAATGCATGTGAAGCGCCAACACACCGTTATTCAAACTTTTAAATATTTTTAAAAAAACAAAACTCATAAAATAACGCATGTTCTATTGTTTGCAAGAATAGGGGCATTCTTGCAATCAATGTCTTTTTGCACCAATAGGCCTAAGTTAACCTTTTTGCAACCCAACAGTGACATAACCATGGTGATATGACTCATTTAATTCAAATCACGCCTTCACTTAATCTTTTAAAGAGAAAGGAACTAACTAGAATTAAATAAAGGATGACAAAAACAAACAAATGGAACTGACTCAACACATCATGAAGAAAGACTAAGTAAAAGCTAGGTTTCTTGGTAGAAGATGGGCTGATTGGAGGAATAGAAGGAAGAGGTTTTATAATGTTATTTTCCACCTAATTATTAGGTCATTATCACCTAAATATAACCTATCCAATCTAACAACATTCACCACTTCTTCCCTGATATTGTAGCCTAATTTCCACTTGGTCGCTCTTATCCTTCATTAAGGGTGTGACTGAAAGGGCTGGTCACGATTTTTGGCCTATCAGGGAGTGACTGGTCGCTTTGTTTGTGTGTATAGGGAGAGACTGAGTCTAGAAGCCCCAATTTTTGGAATTTTTTTCGATGGATAAGACCTCCCACTAATTTCTCTGGGTTTATTCCTCGAGGATCTTATCCTAATAACTATATGGCCTTATCCCTAAATCCCTATAAGAACCAAGCCATTTTCCATGGGGAAAGAGTAGGAAAGAGCTAGCAAGGTTACTCTAGTGATTTGGTTGTGAGACTTGGGCAAGGAGCTTGGAAGGAGATCATTGCATCAATTTCTCATTTGTAAGTTGTAATATTGCTTCCTTGATTAATAGAAGACATACTGGATGTTTCCCTCTATTCAATTGCTCATACAATTTTATGTGTTCATTGGTAGAGAATTAGTATAATTATGTGTTATGATATACTATAAGATTTGTTTTCAATCCATGCATGATTGATTCCTTTGTTTTTTTCATGTATGAATCAGATCTAGGAACATTCTTAGTTTATGTATCTATTCCTGTCTTAGATGTTGGTATAACCTAAGGGAGCTAAGCTCCTACATGGTGCAAAATACCTACAATAGATTGTCGACCATACTGGGGATTTTTTTCTCCATGTATTAATCCCCTTAGATTTTTGAAGTGTTGAATCTTCCTTCTAGAGATCTATTCCCTTTTAAGCACTCTTGTTCCATTCCAATCACTCTTTTCTGAGTCTAGTTGAAGAAAACCATATCACAGATCTAGCAGATCTCGCTCAGATCCACCCTTTTTTCATTTCCTAGGTTTGGTCACACTTTCCTTGTGTAAATAGAGCGACCAACCTCATTTTTTCACACCTTTTTCTTTAGAAGGGAGAGAACAACCATCCTCTTAGGTTAAACAGGAGTGACCAGACCTTCTGGTCTCCCTTTCTCCTTTCACAGGGAGTGACCGATCGCTTTGTCTCCCTTTTCAGGGAGCGACCATTATCCCAAGACTCCTTTTTGAATAGTTATCCTTCAAAATACTCACTCATATCTATTTTTTGTGGTCCTCTTCAACACTCCATATACACCTTGGATCTGCCTTAGATTTCTTGCTGTAAATTTTATAATTTTCTATGAATTGTTTTGTATTTTTCTTGAAAATGTTTCCTCTCTTTCTGTATGCCACTCATATGTTAACTTATTGAACTTATTTTTGCATTGGTATGACCAAACATATCTGCCTTGAACTCCTCAAGTAGTCCACATATCCTTGGCATCTCCATGAAAGATTATTTGGAGAAATTTCTCTTTGATTGGTTTCCCACTCTCACTTTGATTGCTTTGAGTATTGATTGCTTTTCAGTCATTTGGAAGACTTTTTTCCTTTTTGAAGCCTTGCGTTTTGCATGTTTCAATTTGGAATCTTTTCTTTCTTCCTTCTTATCTACTTTTCAGTGCATTACACATTGTAGATTGAAAGAAAAGAAATAAAAGAAATTCCTTTCAAATTGCATTTACTTGAAAATAAAAAGAGAAATCATAACTTTTGTTAGAGTGTTTTCAAAAGTAGATTAGGAAAGTTGTTTTCTTTTGTATTGAAAAAAATTTATTGCGTCATTTGGCATTGTTGTCCATTTCATTGAAAACAAAATTAAGACTGGATGTTGTTGAGTGCTTAGTTTCCATTATAAATGAGTAAAGAACTTTTTGGCACAGGGGCAAACCTGGGGTTCAACGCTTCAACAACGCACCAAAAAAACCCTAACTACGGGCCCTTTCGACAACACTTGCGAAGTATATGAAGTCTCACCCGAGGTAGAGATAGGGGGGGTTGCAGGGCTCAAGTGTATACAACCTAGTCGGGGCACAGATCTGTGATCACAATACTTAACATAGGACTTAGCTAATAACATTCATTAGTCTTTAATCCCTTTTATTCACATCGCAGGTTAAAACCCTAGTTACAGAACAACACAATATTAATCCAGATCTAATAACATTTAACTATTTAGCACATAACATCAAAGAAGACCTAACATTCATTCAGATCATAAACACTAAACATTCATAGATCTATCTATCATAACGACGCACAAAGAAAATACAAGAACAATATAGCACAAAGCACATAACACAGGATATACATGGTTCACCCTAGTGTGGGGCTATGTCCACCAACTCTTCTTCTCTTCTTCTTTATTATTCTGCAATCGTATTACATTATCCTGCTCCAATGCACAAAGCCACATAGCCAACTCCGCATAGGACAAGATATTTGCATGAACCTCGCCAGATCCTCCTTCCCCGAGTTAGGTCAAGGCACAGAGCCAACTCCTAGTAAGAACATAGCCTTCTTACAATCACTTGCACTTAGCTCTGCAAGTTTCAATACAATATTGCACAAAGCCAATTAGTCATGCACTAAAACGATCATTAACTAGTTACTTCTTACATTGCCTAGATACTTATTTATACATTACAAAAAGGGGCCTAAACATGGGTAAACCCATGGGACGATATCCCATACCCGTTACATAAACCTTGTTGCCTTCCTTATACACACTTGCAAACGTGAGCTAAGTCCGGCTCACTTAGTGCGTCCTTGGAGGCAGAATGCCTAGGTTCACAACCCATGCTGTCACTTTGACCAAAACCTCTTCCTTCTAGGCTTACTCCTAGGGAAGCCAAAGGGGGTAGACCTTAGTTACTAGATGTGTTAAATTTAAGTTCTAGGAGTTAGTTTTAATTTCTTAAGGTTAGAGGGGATTTATCCTATGATGCACAAGCAACAAATTCAAGATGCAAGGGTTAGCATGTAAAGAAAGTCCTTTCCCTAGGTCAACTAAGATTATTTCCTAGAAATTGGGCAAGGGGTCAACTATGTTAAAGGGTTGTTCTTTACAAAATATTACAAGTTACTTACAAGTTTACAAAAGAATAAATCCAATGAAAGAATACCATGTACAATTACTTACAATTAAGAATGCTAGGATACAAATCATAAAAAGAAAGCTAACCATGTTTAACTTCTTATGTATGCAGGATATCAAAAGACTAAAGCATAACCAAATTTATGAGATCATCATCAACACATTCCAAAGATTTAGAATATTTAATCACAACGTTATAGAGATTATTGAAGATAATCCACACTCTTAGTTATTAAACCCCCCAATTAGCTTATTAGGTTTGGTCTAGAGTTTAATTATTAGGCTTTCTTAAGATTTATCAAATTTTAATTAGCTTTCACCAAAACATCCTCCTCCTATTGCAAATTACTGCTGGACACTCAAGATAGTATGGCAACGAGGCCAACCCTAGCAGAACCAGTCAGCCCAAAACAAGAGTACTTCCCGGAGAGGACACACACCTGGTGCACCACAAGACAGTCCCCTGCATCTACCCTCCGTTGTTTTCCTCAATCCCCATTTTAGATGGTGAAGATGGTGGTCTAAGGTACCCTAAATAGTCTATTAAGTATATAAGTTGATTAGGTAGACTTTTAGATGATTATTAGAGTGTTTAGAAGATTTTAAGGCCCTTTTTAGATGCAATTTAGTGATATGGCCGAAACTTAAATGAGATTTTAAGTGTGTTGCCTTAAGCTTATGCGATTCAAGTATATCAACAAATGTAAAGAAAATAAAGTGGCTTAAAAAATAAATATACTTGAGAATATCACATGCACAATAAGAGCTTGCTATGAAAGAAAAACATTAGGGCAAGAACAACTTGCCTTCAAGAGATGGAAATAAAATTTAGTGTGTGTGTTTTCCTTATTAACCAATCAACATTCAAGCCCAAGAAAATGACTTCCAATAGATATAAGAAATAGATGAATGAACCAATTACTTGTTAAGCACTTTAAAAATGTTAAGCATTAAGATTTAAACCATGTGCAAGAGAATAAGCTTGAAATGAAACTAAGAAATATGATAGATCTAGTTAGGTTACTTAAGTGTTGCCCAATAGGCTTAAGATTAAGATGTAGATCTAAAACATAAAAAATTATATCAATGAACCATAGATTACATTAATCACATCATATCATCTAACATTTAGCCTTGCCTATTGGGGTATTCCTCTCCCAACTAGGTAGGTGATTATTATCTTAGTTGCTTAGTTAGGTTAAGTTCCTTTATAGAATTTTAGAAATTAGGGAAAACCATTAAAGAGAAGGAAGAGCGATAATCTAAGCTAACAAACTAAGCTACCAATCAAATCCAAAAACCCCACGTCCTAGGTGTGATAAAATGACCTACTTAAACAATTATATGCTAGATGAAAATGGAATGTATGAGCAACAATATAGATGAAGAGTAAAAGAGTTAGAGAAATGGAGTGTACGAGTGTTTCAAGAGACCCTTCTCCTTGAAGGAGTTCCCAATGAAACCCTTGAAGTATAAACCTGCAAAACCTCCTTAAGTGATATGCCTACAAGAGATAATATGTTGATGTATGTAAATAAAATGACACTTCAATCCTATTTAACACATCAAGATAGATAAACCCATAAGCATATGCATTAGTAGATACACTTAGATAACACTTTACCTAAGATCCAATGTTGCAATCACCCAAAGCAATTTTGATACAATATTACCTCATATTCATAAGAAAACCAAGCATACGCCTTGATCCTCTAGTTGTCCTCCAAAGTTTTTCCTTTTTTAATATTACTCAAGAAAAATAGTCTTGGAGAAAAAATACTCCAAAACCCTAGAGCATAGAATGCAAATGAATGAAATTATGGAAGAGAGAGAGAGAGAGTTGGAAATCAAGTAGCATAACAATAGATCAAGATATGGTAAGTTGGGGAGGAGAAATTAGATCTATTTATACTTGGAGAGGAAAACCTACCTCTCTTGGATATAAGCCAAGTGTCCACCACTAAGTAATTGAGTAGATCCCAAGGCTAGGGCACATTATCTAGGGTTTGCACAATAGATCTAGGGTGTAGAAAAATGTAGGAGGTGTTGGGATCAAACAAAGAGGTGTGGGAGGCCTTGGTATTGATGCCAAGGAAGGTGAGAGGTCTCAAATAATTTTAAAAAAATCATTTGTTGAGTTTCTAGAAGAGGGAGGGCACACCTCTTGGGATGAGGTAAAGGGAAAGAAGGGTGATAGATGAGTGAGGGAGGTTGGGATCACACAAAAATCACGAGGGAGGTCGTGGTATCCATTCTAGGGAAAGATAAAGAGCCTCAAACAATAAAAAAACTATTTTTCATTGGAGAGACACAAAAGGGGGGCGTAACTTCCTTGGAAGGCGCTCCACAAGGGTAAAAATCATAAAAATGAAAGGGATGAGTGAGGTGGAGTGAGTGGGGTCACGTCTAAGGGTGATTTGGAAGCTAAAGGAAGAAAAATTTCAAGAGAGGGGGCCACACTCAAGTCACAAAGTGAATTAAAAATAAAAAATGTCAATCCCCCTAGGGGGGCGTGATTTTTGAGTGTGGAAGGTGGGAAAGGGGTTAGAAAAGATTGGAAAAGGTTGGGAGGACAATTTTATTCTTAGGGGGTATCTCTCTCACCATAATTTAAAATTTTCACATCCTCTAACTCCTTATTACAACTTTTACATTTTTCCATGTTTGGACTTTAGCAATTAAAATTGCTAGTTTAGACTGACTGACACTCTGGTTGGACTAACCCATGGCTAAAGTTGTTTGAATGAGCTGAAACTTGGTCCATGTATGCAAGGGGTGCTATTCCATTTCTTTTGAGCACCAATACCCCTATCAAAATTCCAAAGACCTAGTTTTTACAATTATTGCTAAAAAATAATTAAGTAATTAAATCTCCAAACTTAGGGAAATTTAATTAAAAATTAATTAATTAAAAAAAATAGCTTAGACTCGACGAAATTCCGTGAAACTTTCTAAGATGTCTTGCATGGTCATTTACAACGATTCCCTATAATAGTTACCAAAACATAAGCCCACTAGAACGTCATTCACCACTTTGGAGGACTTATTGCAAGTGTGAGGGAAAAACTCAAGGAAAATCAGTAAGGCAAAAAAGCCCAACTGATAACCTGAGGATAAAAAACCATTGGTGAAAGGAACTATCCTAGTGAACCGATCCCAAGGTAATTAACCTATACATGACTCATGCAGACCTATTACATTATTAACCCATGCAGGGGTGCAAAAATTCCAATTACAAAATAAAGTGTTGGGGCCAAACACTGCCCTGTAGGAACAAAATTATTCGACAACATGGAATTTGATGATGCTTTTCTTCATGGCACATGAGTTGACCACCTGTGTTGGAGAGGCGATCAACATATGGCTCCACATGGGGACGTGTGTTCGATCTTCTCACTCGAGATGGAGAGCATACTAGAATCCAACACCTACAAAACATAGTGCTCACTGGAGTGCACACCAACAACCAACATTAGAATACATTTATACATGATTAAATAAATGAATGTTATATACAACATTTACATAATGAAATAACTAAAGTACAACATCATAATTTTACAACAAATGAAATCTATAGTACATAAATAAATTCTAAGTATATACATTTGCATAAAGATTGAAATAATACAAAAATAAAATATAAGGAGAAAGGTTAGAGACACATTACAGAGGGTGTCCATTCAGAAACCAAGTTGCCCCATCATTTGTAAAAGAGCTTGAGCTACTGCCCATTCCTCAGAATGTTGATGGGCTCACCATCCAAATGGCTGAGATGAAAAGAATTCAACCCTGCTATTTCCCTGATCAAATATGGACCTAGCTATAAACTATCAAACTTGCCATGCTTTCCAGGCTTCTCTCTTCCTTTATCCCATAGTAAAACTGTATCCCCCACAATGAAGTCCCTCTGTCTGGCTAATCTGTCAAAATCTTTCTTAACCTTGTTCTGATTTCTGCAATTCTGATCATAAGCCTTTGGTCTGATTTCATCTAACTCAATAATCTGATTGACCCTATTCTGAGCTACATCCTTCTCTGTGGAAGTGTCCTCAACTGATCCATAAGTAGGAAGTCTAAGGTGCACTGGAAACCTAGCCTCCAATCCATATACTAACTCAAATGGACTCCTTCCAGTAGCTTATTTCTTTGTTATTATGTCAGCCCATAATGCATGTTTGATTTTACTATCCCAAGACTTATTGTTTTCGTCGACTATTTTCTTAATAATGGTCATTAAATTTTTGTTACTTGATTCTGCTTGACCATTTCCTTGGGGATAATAATCTGATGCATGTGATAAGATAATACCATACTTGAAACAAAATGCTAACATCTCAGCTGAACAAAAGGCCTTGGCATTATCTGTCACTATCATTGATGGGACCCCAAATCTAGTTATAATTTTGTCTTCAAGGAAATCCATCACCACCTTTTCATTTGTTTTCTTTGTAGGAATGGCTTCAACCCATTTTGTAAAGTAATCTATGGCTGTGAGAACCCAAGAGAACCCATTACTTGAATTATTGCTAAATTTCCTGATGAAGTCCAAACCCCATTGCTGAAAAGGTCCTTCAACTACCACTGGTTGTAAAGGGAGTGCTGCTAACTTCTTCTTTCCTGTGAAAAGATGACATGGCTCACATTTCCGAACAAGATGATGTACATTTGAAAAATGGTGGGCCAATAATATCCCGCTCTAAGGATTTTGTGGGTAGTAGTTTTAGCAACAAAATGTCCTCCACAAAACCCCCCATGGAATTCATCCATTAGTTTCTTTGATTCAATATCATCTACACATCTAAGGATAACCCCATCAGGATTTTTCCATCCTAATTCATCTCTAGTAAAGACATACTTAGAATATTTCAACCTCAAATCCCTTTTCTTGTGTCCTACTAGATGTCTTGGATAAGTTAGATTCTTAAGATAGAAGATGATGTCTGTATAACAATCTACTTGTTCAAGTTTAAGCAAGCTAGGATGTCATTCTTCATTATTGATTTGGTTAACCATATCCAAGGATTTCTCATTACTTTTTGTCAACATTTTTTCCAAGCCTTGACCCTTAATCGATTTAGTTGGTTTAATCTCCAAATCATATTCTTGGATTTTAGCAATCCAGCTACCCCTTGAGCCTAATCCATCAACTTAAGATAGCACATCTTTAACTGCGGAATTTTGAATGTAACCAATCACCTTGGAATATCTGATGAAGACTTTGAAATGTTTGAGTGATTTGACTAAGGCATATGCTTGTTTCTCAAACATGGGATATTTCAATTCTGAATTTTGCAAGGCCCTACTCATATATGTAATAGGCTAATCATGGCCTTGGTCATTCTTCTGAAGCAACACACCAACAATTGTGTCTTACGAGGCAAAAGAGAAGATATAAAAATCCTTCTCATAATCTAGGTTGATAAGAATTGGAGCTTCACAAATAGCAGTCTTAATCTGTTCAAAATCTCGCCTACTTTCATCATTCCATTCAAATTTTACATCCTTCTTAAGTATCTTATATATAGGTTTCATGATTTCAGCATAGTTAGGAATGAACCTATGGACACAATTGGTTTTTCCTAGGAAGGATTGAAGAAGTTTATTTGTTGTTGGAAAAGGCACTTTACCAATGGCTTCCACCCTTTTAGGATCTAATTTAACTCCTTCTTTATTTAGAATGTGGCCCAATAACTTACCTTCAGTCACCTCGAAGACTGACTTAGCAGGATTCAAAGAGATTCCAAACTCTCTACATCTGTCCAAAACTTGCCTAAGGTGGCCAATGTGAGTTTTTCCATCCTTAGAAAAAATTGTTAGATCATCTTGATATATTTCAAATAATTTACTGATCAACACCCTGAAAGAATAATCCATATCCCTTTGAAAAGTAGCTCTTGCATTTGATAAACCAAATGGCATTCTAATATATTCAAAAATTTCCCATGGAGTAGTGAAAGTAGTCTTATGCCTATCTTCTTCTTTAAGTCTGATCTGATTATAACTCGAGAATCCATCAAGCATGAAAATCATTCGAGATCCTATAACCCTTTGAAGTAGAGTTTCCATCTTGGGAAGGGGATAATTGTCTTTTGTGAAAGCAATGTTTAAGTTCCTAAAGTCATTGCAGATACGAATTTTCCCATTCTTCTTCCTAGCAAAAACCAAGTTTGAACACTAATAAGAATGTCTAGTCTATGTAATGATACCTGCTTCTAGCATTTTCTGTAACCCCTGTTGGACCAGAGGAGCTAACTTTGGGTTTAACTATCTTAACTTCTGCCTAAAGGGTTTGGTATCTTCCTTAAGAGGAATCACATGCTGAATCACATTCTCCCTATAGAATTTAAGTTCATCATAACCAAAGGCCAAGACATCCCTATATTCCTTTAATAATTTAGCAATTTCATTCCTTTCTTCTATAGGGGGTAGTCTTGCCTACTTTTATCGACCTAGGTTCTTCATTAGTTCCGATATTGACTTCCAGGTAATCACATAGATTTTTCTTTGATTCATCTTTTATCTTATGACCATCCTGTCTATCAAAATCCCTTTCGGAAGAAACCACTCATTTAGGTGGGGCCTTTACCTCATCATCATTTTCTGTATAATTACAACCTTCTTCTTTCATACTTATGTCTAAGTCTGAAAATTCATGTATGTGAAGCAAAAACTTGAGCATCTGTTTGTCCTCATCAAAAACTTGCCAATGATCCATGTTATTTGGGATAAAGGGTCTAAAAATGACCTCTACTGAAATGTTCTCATCTATCAAGTTGTCTAGAAGCTGTAGTGTGGAAGTTGCTACTTCAAGTTCATCGGCTTTTGCATTCTGTTCTCTAGGAATTGCAATTAAATTTATGGCATCTAAGTCATCCATTAAGTTCCAAATTGCACTCCTATATCCCTATAATCTTTCAGATTTGCAAGCAAAATTATTCTTTAACTATTGTATGACCAAGTCTGAATCACCTTTAATATTTATACATTTGATTCCGCTATCTATACAAAGTTATAAACCAAGGAGTAAAGCTTCATACTCAACCACATTATTAGTTGCATCAAACTCCAATCTATAAGAAAATTTCATCACTTCACCACTTGGAGACTGAAGCACAATTCCAGCACCCTTTCCTTCTCTAGAAAAAGCACCATCAAAGTTCATGTACCACACCTTTTCCAATTCATTATCTTTAACTGTTTCTTGTAAAGGCACAATGGAATTAGACAAGATGGCATAATTACCAAGACCTTCATCAGTCCAATTTAATTCATTTTTGGGCTTCTTGGGATCTTCAACATGATACTTCCTATACACTTCCCTATTCAACTTGAAAGTACTTCCATCTGGGGTAGGGAGAGTAGCATAAGATAGATCCATTTGTAAACTACCACCCAAGTCTGCAGTTGCTTTTCTATTTAATAACATTCCCCAAACATCCAACACATCAATTACCACAATATCCATTTCAAACATGATGTCCGGAAATGTTGATAAGAACACTTGCAAACCTTTAATCAATCCATGCACTTCTATAGTTTGACTATCCAAGGAACACATTTTATGATAAGGTCTTGATATTCTTAAGTTCAATTGTTCCATTACCTTCTTAGTAATAACATTTGAAGTTGATCCTGATTCTAGCATGCACTTGTGTAACACTTTGTTGTTCACAAGTAAAGAAAGGTAGAAAGGTAAATTCTTTTCATTCTTCCTATCCCAATTCTGTAAAATTACTGGTGCATCCTAGTAAGCCGTGGCTACTTGCTTTTCAACAAGATTCTTAGGTGGCTCATCTATGGCTTTAAGTAACTTCTCCTTTTGTGAAGGAATCTTCATGATCTCTGACACTGACACTAACATATTTAGATTACTCAACCATCCACCTAAGTCTATATTCAAATCTGCATTAGTTGGCACTTTAGACTTAGGAGGAGATACCTTGGGAACACTGGTTTGACCTTTATCTTGACTTTTGTTTTCCTTCCTTTGGTATGTAATGCCTCTAAACCTAGCCATTTCTGCAACTTTTTGGGGTGTGGGCTTGGGCGCATAATTTTCTGCAGCTTTATCAACATTTCCACTCATAAAGTTTCTGTGGCTCCCCAAATCATTTACATCCATCCAGTCATAATAACTACCATAGTACCTGTTACTACACAGGTTTACTTGTTCATTTCCTTGATTTTCATATTCATTATTGCACTCTTCAAGGAAGACTAGACAAGTTGATTCCTCATGAAACTCACCACAAGGCCTACAATAAGGTATAGGGTGATGATCCACTAAGTTGGTGGTTTCAAAAGGATTAGGTGGCCTTTGATCATTTTGAGGAGGTCTCCTTGTCCACTTATCATTTGTCTTATGTTGTTGTCTATTACCCCGAGACCTCTCCATGGTGATCAATCTATTCTGTAAAGCATTAATCTGGTTGGCATGGTTGGCTTCCATTTATTTGACTTGATTGGCATGATTGATTTCCATTTGTTTAACCAATTGAGTAAGTTCTTTCATGCCATCACTAGAGGATTTCTGATTTTCAATGTTCTTCTTCTTCTCCTCATAAGGCTGAGAAGAAGATCCTCTAGTGAAACCAGGAATATTTGACTTCCTAGCCTCAAGCATATTTTTTTGAATCCTTAAAGTTGTTTCTTGTGCTGTCTGCAAATCCCGAGGGTCCTTATCCTGTAAGGCATATCTCATTTCTCCCTCAAAAGATTCTATGTAATAAATTAATATTGCAGTAGTGGGGGGCTTGACATCTTGATGAAGGATCTTTACCAAGACATTAAATTTATCATTGAACTCTACCACTGTTTCATTTTATTTTTTATGGATGGTGGTAAGGGCACCCAAATGAAACCTATGTTCTTTCTTATCACCCCATCTCTTTCTAAATTCATCCAAAATTTCATTTATGGTACTAAACTTATTGGCAGGAAAATCTTCAAACCAGTCGGCAACACTTCCTTCCAATGAATACACAAACAGGGTCATCTTCACGTCCTCTTCATTATGACCCCCACAATACTTTACAACACATCGATGAAAACTTGTGATGTGAGCACTAGCACTTATGGCATTGTTCCCATGAAAGACGAGCAATTTATAAATGGATTTCTTAGGAACATCATGAGGGGCACCCTGGATGGCTGCAAAGTTCAAAGGACTAAAAAAGGTGGCCATTAGAATGTTAGTGTTATCAATGATATTATTAACAGTTGGTGAATTATTAGTTTGGAAAAAGTATTAGATATCGTTGAGTGCTTCCTCCCTAAGACTTTCAAGTAGGCTCCTAGGAGCTAAGTGGTTTAATCTTCTCCTATAAACCTGTTCATGCTCAGGATAAGAATAAAGCACTCCTTGAGAATTTCTCCTAGTAGTATACTTGCTAGATTTTTTCAATGGAGTCACCACTTAGATAGGAATCACACAAAAGCTAACCAATCTCAGGTTCAAAGAATTTTAAGGCCTAAAATATTTTATTATTTATCTCTTAAAAGGTTAAGTTAAGTCGTTTAGGACCAAGGATAAATGACTTATCCCTAGCAACGGCGCCAAAGATGTTTCCGTCCTTATACACACTTGCAAACGTGAGCTAAGTCCATCTCACTTAGTGTGTCCTTGGAGGCACAATGCCTAGGTTCATAGCCCACGCTGTCACTTTGACCGGAACCTCTTCCATCTAGGCCTACTCCTAGGGAAGCCAAAGGGGGTAGACCTTAGTTACTAGATGTGTTAAAGTTAAGTTCTAGGAGTTAGTTTTAATTTATTAATGTTAGAGGGGATCTATCCTATGATGCACAAGCAACAAATGCAAGATGTAAGGGTTAGCATGTAAAACAAGCCCTTTCCCTAGGTCAACTAAGACTAGTGCCTAGAAATTGGGCAAGGGGTCAACTATGTTAAAGGGTTGTTCTTTACAAAATATTACAACTTACTTACAAGTTTACAAAAGAATAAATTCAATGAAATAATACCATGTACAATTACTTACAATTAAGAATGCTAGGATACAAATCATACAAAGCAAGCTAACTACGTTTAACTTCTTATGTGTGTAGGATATCAAAAGACTAAAGCATCACCAAATTTATGAGATCATCATCAACACATTCCAAAGATTTAGAAGATTTAAGAACAACATTATAGATATTATTGAAGATGATCCACACTCTTAGTTATTAAACCCCCCAATTAGCTTATTAGGTTTGGTCTAGGGTTTAATTATTAGGCTTTCTTAAGATTTATCAAATTTTAATTAGCTTTCACCAAAGCCTCCTCCAATTATTTCCAAATAACTGATGGAAACTCAAGATAGTATGGCAACGAGGCCAACCCTAGCAGAACCAGTCAGCCCAAAACAAGAGTACTTCCCGGAGAGGACACACACCTGGTGTGCCATGAGACAGTACCCTGCCACTACCCTCCGTTGTTTTCCTCAAGCCTCGTTTTAGATGGTGAAGATGGTGGTCTAAGGTACCCTAAATAGTCTATTAAGTATATAAGTTGATTAGGTAGACTTTTAGGTGATTATTAGAGTGTTTAGAAGATTTTAAAGAACTTTTTAGATGCAATTTAGTGATATGGCCAACTTAAATGAATTTTAAGTGTGTTTGCCTTAAGCTTATCTGATTCAAGTATATCCAACATGTAAGAAATAGAAGCTTAAAAGAAATAAAAGATACTTGAGATATCCTTATGCACAATAAGAGCTTGCTATGAAAGAAAAGCATTATGGCAAGAACAACTTGCCTTTAAGAGATAGAAAGTAAATTTAGTGTGTGTGTTTGCCTTATTAACTATTCAACATTTCAAGCCCAAGAAAATGGCTTCCAATAGATATAAGCAATAGATGAATGAAACAATTACTTGTTAAGCACTTTAAAGATGTTAAGCATTAAGATCTAAACCATGTGCAAGAGAATAAGCTTGAAATGAAACTAAGCAATATGATAGATCTAGTTAGGTTACTTAAGATGCCCAATAGGGAAGCAATATTAAGATGTAGATCTAGAACATAAACAATTATATCAATGAACCATAGATCACATTAATCACATCATATCATCTAACATTTAATGCACCTATTGGGGTATTCCTCTCCCCAACTAGGTAGGTGATTATTATCTTAGTTGCTTAATTAGGTTAAGTTCCTTTATAGAATTTTGAGGTAGGGAGAAAACCATTAAGGAGAAGGAAGAGAGATAAGCTAATCTAACAAACTAAGCTACCAATCAAACCCAAAAACCCCACGACCTAGGTTTGGAGGCTGCCCTCACCTCCAAAACCTCCATGACCTAGCTAAGAGAAGGGGAAAACAAATGGTAAAGAGAAACCCTAGGCTAGATCCCTAATATACTGAGCTTACACCAGAGGAGGGCCATACCACTTCCCTCCTTTAGGAGTGCAAGCCACTAACAAGCAAAAGAAGAGGCAAGATGTGCTAAAATGATGAAAAACAAGAGTTGGGTTGAGAGATAGCTTCTGGAAACCCCTTGGAGGCCCAACTAGTGTTGTGTGGATGTCCCTTTGGGTAGCCAATGCTTCTCTCAATCAGATCTGAAACCTACAAACCAACAAGATTTGCTTGCTAGAATAGATACACACAACCAAAAAGAACTAAGGAAGACCCTTGCCTTTTAGGACAAGAACTCTCCTAAAGAACAAGAGAGATTATGTGATAAAATGACCTACTTAAACAATTATATGCTAGCTGAAATGGAATGTATGAAGCCAACAAAAATGACCTACTTAAACAATTATATGCTAGCTGAAAATGGAATGTATGAGCAACAATATAGATGAAGAGTAAAAGGGTTAGAGAAATGGAGTGTATGAGTGCTTCAAGAGACCCTTCTCCTTGAAGGAGTTCCCAATGAAACCTTTCAAGTATAAACCTGCAAAACCTCCTTAAGTGATATGCCTACAAGAGATAATATGTTGATGTATGTAAATAAAATGACACTTCAATCCTATTTAACACATCAAGATAGATAAACCCATAAGAATATGCATTAGTAGATCCACTTAGATAACACTTTACCTAAGATCCAATGTTGCAATCACCCAAAGCAATTTTGATACAATATTACCTCATATTCATAAGAAAACCAAGAATACGCGTTGCTCCTCTAGTTGTCCTCCAAAGTTTATCCTTTATTGATGTTACTCAAGAAAAATAGTCTTGGAGAAAAAATACTCCAAAACCCTAGAGCATAGAATGGAAATGAATGAAATTATGGAAGAGAGAGAGAGAGAGTTGGAAATCAAGTAGAATAAAAATAGCTCAAGATATGGTAAGTTGGGGAGGAGAAATAATTTTATACTTGGAGAGACCAACCTACCTCTCTTGGATCTAAGCCAAGTGTCCACCACCAAGTAATTGAGTAGATCCCAAGGCTAGGGCACACCATCTAGGGTTTTCACAATAGATCTAGGGTGTAGAAAAATGTAGGAGGTGTTGGGATCAAGAAAAGAGGTGTAGGAGGCCTTGGGATTGATTCCAAGGAAGGTGAGAGGTCTCAAATAATTTAAAAAAAAACATTTATGGAGTTTCTAGAAGAGGGAGGGCACACTTCTCTTGGAGGGCGCACCTCTTGGGATGAGGTAAAGGGAAACAAGGGTGATCGATGAGTGAGGGAGGTTGGGATCAAACAAAACTCATGAGGGAGATCGTGGGATCTGTGGTAGGGCAAGATAAAGAGAATCAAACAATAAACAAATTATTTTTCATTGGAGAGACACAAAAGGGGGGCGTAACTTCCTTGGAAGGCGCTCCACAAGGGTAAAAATCATAAAAATGAAAGGGATGAGTGAGGTGGAGTGAGTGGGGTCACCTCTAAGGGTAATGTGGAATCTAAATGAAGAAATAGGTCAAGAGAGGGGGCCATATTCAATTCACAAAGTGAATTAAAAATAAAAAACGTCAATCCCCCTAGGGCGGCGTGATGTTTGAGTGTGGAAGGTGGGAAAGGGGTTATAAAAGGTTGGAAAAGGTTGGGAGGATAATGTTATGCTTAGGGGGTCTCTCTCTAACCATCATTTCAACTTTTCACATCCTCTAACTCCTTATTACAACTTTTACATTTTGCCATGATTGGACTTTAGCAATTAAAATTGCTATTTTAGACTGACTGACACTCTAGGTGGACTAACCCATGGCTAAATTTGGCCGACTGAGATGAAACTTGGTCCATGGATGCAGGGGGTGCTATTCCATTTCTTTTTTGCACCAATACCCCTATCAAAAGTCCAAAGACCTAGTTTTTACAATTATTGCTAAAAAATAATTAATTAATTAAGTAATTAAACCTCCAAACTTAGGGAAATTTAATTAAAAATTAATTAATTAAAAAAAAATAACTTAGACTCGACGAAATTCCGCGAAAATTTACAATATGTCTTGCATGGTCATTTACAATGATTCCCTATAATAGTTACCAAAACATAAGCCCACTAGAATGTCGTTCACCACTTTGGAGGACTTATTGCAAGTGTGAGGGAAAAACTCAAGGGAAATCAGTAAGGCTGGAAAGCCCAACTGATAACCTGAGGATAAAAAACCCTCGGTGAAAGGAACTATCCCAGTGAA
The DNA here is from genome assembly GCA_010110895.2 of Picea sitchensis. Classification (NCBI taxonomy): domain Eukaryota; kingdom Viridiplantae; phylum Streptophyta; class Pinopsida; order Pinales; family Pinaceae; genus Picea; species Picea sitchensis. The sequence goes on from SNQJ01S0007551.1 coordinate 168,663, forward strand.
CCGATCCCAAGGTAACTGACCTAGACATGACTGATGCAGACCTATTACATTATTAACCTACGCAGGGGTGCGAAAATTCCAATTACAAAATAAAGTGTTGGGGCCAAACACTGCCCTGTAGGACCAAAAGTCTTCGACAACATGGCATCTGATGATGCTTTTCTTCATGGCACATGAGTTGACCACCTGTGTTGGAGAGGTGGTCAACAAACCCTAAACCCAAAAATCCTGTAAAAGGGGGTGAGATCCCGCGATATCTGCTTCGCCTGGGCACTCCATCTTCGGCCAACCTGTTGAAGTCCCAAAATTGGTCAAACATGACCAAGGTTCTCCAAAACTTGGTCAATGGACAACAATCCCCCAACACTCACTTGTGACTCGTCCCGAGTCACTCAGATCTTACCTTTAAGATCTTACCATAAGATCTTACCTCTTTTATTCAAATTCGATTCCCTTCTTAGCACAGAGCTTCACAAGTCAAGTAGAATACTGTGCACCAGAGTAGCAGATCTACGCACAAAGATTTCTCTTTTCTTCAGTTCCCAACAATCACAGTTTCAGGTCCTAACAATGAAACCATTTGTTGGCTTAGGGGCAGACCTAGGGTTCAATGCTTCAACAACGCACCAACAAAACCATAACTACCAGCCCTTTTGGCAACACCTGCAAAGCAGATGAAGTCTCACCCGAGGTAGAGGCAGGGGGTTGTAGGACTCAAGTGTCTACAACCTAGCCGGGACATAGATATGTGATCAAAATACTTAACAAATCACTTATCCAATAAAATTCATTAGTCTTTAATGCCTTTTATTCACATCACAGGTTAAAACCTTAGTTACAGAACAACACAGTATTTTTCTAGATATAAGCATGTATAACCATTTAGCACATATCATTAAATAAGATCTAGCATTCATTTAGATCATAAATGCTAAACATTCATAGATATATCTATCATAGTATTGCACTAAGAAAATACAAGAACAATATAGCACAAATCAAATAACACAGGATATACGTGGTTCACCCTAGTGTGGGGCTATGTCCACCAACTCCTCTTCTCTTCTTCTTTATTATTCTGCAATCGTCTTACATTCTCCTACTCCTATGCACAAAGCCACATAGCCAACTCCGCATAAGACAAGGGATCTGCACGCACCTCGCTATATCCTCCTTCCCCGAGTTAGGTCAAGGCACAGGGCCAACTCCTAGTAAGCATAGAGCCTTCTTAAAATCACTTCCACTTAGCTCTGCAAGTCTCAGCACAATCTTGCACAAAGCCAACTAGTCATGCACTAATATGATTATTAACTAGTTACTTCTTACATCACCTAGCTACTTATTTATACATTACAAAAAGGGGCCTAAACATGGGTAAACCCATGGGACGAAATCTCATACCCATTACATAAACCATAAACCCAAAAATCCTGTAAAAAAGGGCAAGATCCCATGATCTCTGCTTCGCCTAGGCGCTCCATCTTCGACCAGCCTTTCGAAGTCCCAAAATTGGTCAAACATGACTAAGGTTCTCCAAAACTTGGTTAAGGGCCAATAGAAATCCCCTCCCTACTTTAGCTATATTTCATCAAAAAATAATTATTGCATTGCATCATTCTCTACACCTTTTTGGAGTCGAGTCCTTTAAACATCATCAGTTTCACTACCGCACCCTTGAGTAAAACAACAACCATAAAATCAAGCGCTTGATAAAATTGATCTAGAAAATTTTCTTTTTAGGGCCTATACATCAATGTTAGATCAGGATAAAGCTTTGGAATAGGTTGTGAGGTGAAATCTCCAAAGAAACTAATATCAAATTAGAATCTTGTGATAGGGAGAGAAAATACTATTTTCGTATAAGCATATCTGAGACCCCCCTCTCACATAGGGGATAAACATGAGGTCGCGTGCGGGAGAGCAGTGAATCCCAAATCCGTTCGGGGTCCTCTGGAGGTTTTTTCGGTCCTATTAGATAATTTCATACTTGATATCATTCCCATACTTTCAGAATCGACTGTTGACTGTACCCTCCCTGGCTAACTATGAGTTTGTGACCTTAGTATCCATACTATTTAGGGTGTTTACACGAGGTGATGATGAAGGGGAGTCTTTGTTGTACCTAGCTCAGACATTGGTTAAACTCACTTGGGATCCTTGGAGGGTCACCTGTGGCTCGCACCGTAAGGATACTTGCACCAAGGCGTAAGTCCATTAAGCAGGTCACCAACATAATCTATCCACCTGCTCATCCCTACCCCTTCTCACGTGTTCCTGCAATATTGGATTTCATCACCAACTAATACGTTCATTGTGAGAAGTTATTGCTTTGTTTGGTTTGCTTCCTGCGCATGCTGCTTGTTTTATTAGGAGACCTTAGGGTTTAGTCTGTATCTATGGCATCATTTCCTAGGAATAACAATGAAGGAATCCCCTTTCTGGGGATACCCTTTGTTTCTCCTTCCAAGGTACACGTTGGCCCACCTTACATCGCCACTTTGACTCTTCCTGGTCTCATGATTGGGTTACCAGTTTGGTTTTTTTCCACTCCAATGAAAGTCAATGCTCCTACTACTTCATATGTAAACACTCCACCCTAGGATCATCAACCTCATGTCGATCATTTTCCTTCTTCACATATCGTGTTAGGGACCTAACCCCTAATGTAGGTAGAATAATATATTTCCATGTAATAAAGGTCAATATTAATAAGGCCTAGCAATAAGGAAGAATAAGTCCAATGTAAGAAGACCTAATAGAAGATTTCACTTCTAGAAGGATCTTCCTGTAGATGGTTCTTTTGATAGACATATTTAGTATAAATAGGAGTCGAGGGTATGAGAAATTTTGTCTTGGATATTATTGTAATAGAGCTCTGCTCTATTGGAGGTTTCTCCCTCAAAGAGGCAAGTGAACATTGCTTTCAGTAATCAAAGTGCTATTTCTGGTGTTATTCTGGTATCATTTTGGTATTATTGTGGTGTTTTTTTGGTTATATTGTCGTTCATCTTACATTTCTAGATAATTATTTCTATTCTACATACTATTTTATATCTGGAATATTACAAGTGGTATAAGAGAACCTTCCTCGACAGAAAATTGTGGGTTAATTTTTTTTCAGGGTAGAGAAGTATTTCAACGTCTTTAAGCTACAAAGATCTGTCATTATGCGCATAAACCTGCAATCGGGGATTCATACACACAGGAAATACAAATGGTACTTAAGCGCACATCTGTTGGCCACCCTTGTAACCCCTGTTGGTACCCCTTCGAGTGGTAGTGCATCAGAGAGCACCTGTCTACAGATCGGCCTAGATCTCATGAATCCCTCCATATATAAACTGATCGACTACCTGAATGCTATAGTCCCACCGAGAACAACACTCGGGAAGATAATCTCTAGTACATGGGTACTCAGGTAGTACAATTAAGGACACGGTCTAGCCTCCTTAGTTGGTGCCCTGATATATTCAGCCGAGTACTACTATTGGACCCCACACGTATATCAGAGAGCTATAGTATAGGGAAAACCCTTGTCTGTAGAACCTTTGAATACCTAATATTTGGGACGAAAACAAAAATAGAAAAAATAATATATATTGCCATGCAACTCTGTCTCTTGCATTCGAGTTGTCAAATTACTATACATTTCTTCCTGTTAAACATTTGGTCATTTCATCACTGCAGTATTCTTCAGATCGGAGTATAACTCTGCAGGAGTAAAAATAAAATAAAATTATGGATCTTGTTGGAACCATTATTTGAGACCTATTCCGTTGGATTTCTCTCTTTTCCCTTATCGCAATCATAACTATCATTTTTCAACAATTTTTTTTCTCGCGGACTCTACCCCCTTCCAACACCCTTATTTGGGATTTACCCCATTGGATTCAACTCGTCTCCTTGATCGTTGTGATACACTTCACCCATAACCCATTTTTTGTGTGGTCCCACCTGCCCCTTTTCGTGTTCCCTCGTCATCATGGTCCATACCTATAGCCAAGACTTGGAAGCTCGCTTCAATACCTTGCACTCTAATTTCACTGAAACCACTTAGTGCCAATATTTCCACCATCAATAAAAAATGCATTCCTCCATCACTGCCTCAATTGAGGAACTCAAACAAGACCTCAAACAAGACATTACTACCCATATTGAATCTGTCACTACAATGATCTGTGCCAAGATGCATATCCCTATAGATATTCCCTTATCTGACCCACCTTTGCATACCAAAGGTGAAACTTCCTCTCATCCCCATAATTTTCAGCCCCATTACTTTCAATGTGACCTACGCCTTCCACGTGTGGATGTGACCAAATTTTATGGCTTGGATCCCACTGGTTGGGTAACTCAAATGGAACATTATTTCTCTTTATATGTCATTACAAATGAGTTGGAAAAACTATGGTATGGTGTTCTCCATCTAGATCAAGAATGTTGGCAATGGTGGAAATGGAGAAAAAATGCACGCAAAGGGTATGTGACTTGGACACACTTTGTGGCATATCTTTATGAATTCTTTGACAATGACACCAACCATTTAGGCTGTTTGACAAAGTTGAAACAATATGGCAAAGTGGAAGACTTTATAGTTGCTTTTGAGCGACTAGATTTTTGTACAAAGGGCATGTCTGATTCTTTTTTCCGAGAATGTTTTATCAATGGCCTCAAGGATGATATTCGTGCCCATTTCCTCATGGCTCGGCCTCCGAGTTGGGTAGACGCTACTAAAAGAGATAAGGAAGCACAATAGGTTGTCTCTTCTCAAAATTGAAAACCCTCCTTTATTCCTCGCACTAAACCAGTAACTCCCACTCCTCCTTCTACTCCACTGAAAATCCAAAAATTGAATAGGGCCAAAGTGGCTAAACGCCAACTCAAAGGCCTTTATTATAATTGTGATGACAAATATTTTCCGGGACACAAGTGTAAGGAACAAAAGACTTTTATGGCCATCTCAGAGGATGTTTTGGAAGAGGATGTTGAGGCTCCCCTTGTGTCTGAGTCACCTGAACCCACTGACATAACCCCTCCCTCAAACCCTCTCAAAGTAGAACCGGTCATTTCCTTAAATGCTCTCACTGGCTTCTCTGCTCCCCGAACCCTCAAGATAATTGATTACATCAAGCATAGGAAGGTCGTAAATGTTGTTGATAATAGAATCACCCATAATTTTATTCATCGCCACATTTCCCAAGAAACTAATTTCTATATCCATGTAGTCAATAATTTTCAAATCATGATTTCCATGGTGGGTCCATGAAATGTGGAGGGCGTTGTGAAAATGTGTGTCTCCAAATTGGTGAATAACACCCGAAATCTCATATGTTGTCTATCGACATTGGTGGTTGTGACATTGTGTTGGGTACATAATGGATAAGGACTTTGGGTCCCATTCTCATGGATATTAAGGAATTAACCATGCAATTTGACCAGGAGGGCCAACAATATAAGTTCCAAGGAATCACCGTCGGTTCCCCAGATATCATCAGTTCCCATCGCATGGAAACGTTGCTCAAAAAAGGTCATTCTGGCATTATTTCCCAGCTCCATGCTATACAAGCAACTGAGACACCCTTTGTGCTGCAGGACCTCCAATCCATCCTCTCTAAACATCAAGTGGTTTTTTACATTCCCTAGGGAATCCCTCCTTCCCGTGGTGTTCATGATCATTCCATTCCCCTTGTCTCAGGAAGCTTTCCTCCCAATATCCGTCCCTATTGTCACCCCTTTTCCCAAAAAAATGAAATTGAGAAAATTGTTCAAGAAATGCTCAACGCAAGTGTTTTTCTCCCTAGTACGAGCCCCTACTCTTCTCATGTGTTCATAGTACTTAAGCAATAAGGTTCTTGGCACATGTGTCCTGACTTCTGCGCCCTCAAAAAACTCACCATTAAAGACAAATTTCACATTGTTGTCATTGATGACCTCTTGGATGAATTGAGTGGTGCCCAATTCTTTACTAAACTTGATCTTCGTTCTGGCTACCATGATATCTATATGAAAGAGGAAAACATTCCTAAGACTACATTTAGAAATCATGAGGGACACTATGAGTTTTTGTTCATGCCCTTTGGCTTATGTAATGCTCCCTCCACTTTCCAAATCCTCATGAATCATGTCTTCCGCCCCTTTCTTCGTCATTTTGTCTTAGTTTTCTTTGATGATATCCTCATCTATAGTAAAACCTAGAAAACCCATCTTTCTCATGTGGATCGAGTTCTCCATATACTCTCTCAGCACCAAAGTTTCCTCAAACAATCTAAATGTGCTTTTGGTGCCTCAGAAGTCGAGTACTTGGGTCATCTTGTTGGCAAGGTCAGTGTCAGGGTGGATCCTAAGAATATTGAAGATATGCAAGATTGGCCTCACCCAAATACTCTCAAAAGATTGCATGGATTTATGGGTTTAACATGTTATTATCACAAGTTTGTTAAGAATTATGGAAAAATTGTGACACCTCTCACTGCACTCCTTAAAAAGAATTATTTCACTTGGAATCCAACAACTACTCAATATTTTCAAACCTTGAATATGTCCATGTGCACCACTCCAGTCCTGGCCCTTCCCGATTTCACAAAGACCTTTGTCCTGGAATGTGATTCTTCCAAGAAAGGAATTGGCGTTGTCCTTATGCAAGAGGGTCAGCTTTTGGCCTTTACTAGAAAACAACTGTCTGAGCGAAATTTGGGAAAATCAATCTATGAAAAGGAAATGTTGGATATTCTGCATGTCGTGGATATTTGGCTCCCTTATCTATTAGGGAAACACTTCCAAATTAAGACAGATCATCAAAGCCTCAAGTATTTTCTCGAACAATGTCTTTCCTCCCTAGAGAAACAAAAATGGGTGACTAAGCTCTTTGGATATGATTATGAGATCATTTACAAGAAAGGAAAAGATAATGTGGTTGTTGATGCACTTTCCAAAAAATATGAAGATGAAGGGTACCTTTTTTATCTTTCCTTCATTAAACCAGATTGGCTCCAAGTTGTTTGCCAACAATGGCTACACAATCCCAAAAGTTCGCATTTGATACAATAATTGCAATCCAATTCTCCAGTTTCCCTATGGTACTCTTGTCTCAATGACGAGCTTTGATACAAAGTTCGTTTGTATTTAATTAAACAGTCAAAACTTAAATCCACGGTACTTTCTGAGCTTCATGCTACACCCAGAGCTGGGCACTCCGGGATTACCAAAACCTATGATCGGGTCAAACATTCTTTTTTCTGGGATGGTATGAAATAGGACGTTCATAATTTTTTGGTTGAATGTGATGTGTGTCAACACAACAAGGGAGAAATAGTCAAATCTCCTAGCACACTACAACTTCTTCCAATTCCACCTGCTATTTGGTGGGATATCTCTATGGATTTTATTGTAGGATTACCTAAATCAGGCAATAAATTAGTCATCATGGTGGTAGTTGATTGCCTTTCGAAGTATGCTCATTTCTGTGCTCTTCAAAACCCATTTACAACATCCAATGTGGCTCAACTTTTCATGGATCATGTCTTCAAGCTTCATGGAATGTTGCATTATATTGTTTCTGATCGCGACCCAACTTTCACCAACAATTTTTGGCGAGAACTGTTCAAGCTACAAGGCACCCAATTGCATCTCAGCACAACTTATGATCCCCAGACGGATGGTCAAATTGAAGTTGTCAACACGTGTTTGGAAACATATTTGAGGTGTTTTACATCGGAAAGGAAAAATCAATGGGATCAATGGTTACCACTAGCTGAATGGTGGTAAAACACTCTGTACCATACAACTACCTGCATGAATCCTTTTGAGGCAGTATATGGACAAAAGCCACCTTCAGTTCTCTCATATTTTCTAGGTGTCTCAAAGGTCCAGGCAGTTGACCAAATGCTTACAGTTCGAGAGGCTATTCTCCATACCCTCAAAGAGAATTTGATCATGGCCCAAAATTGCATGAAGCAACAAGAAGCTCAAGGTCATTCTGAACATCAATTTGTAGAAGGGGATCAGGTGTTTCTTCGACTGCAACCTTATAATAAAAATTCCCTCAAGGATGACCATTTTCAGAAACTGGTGCCCAAATTTTATGGCCCTTATACCGTTCTCAAGCATGTGGGACATGTTTCCTATCAATTAACTTTTCCCAGACATTCTAAGCTCCATCCTGTTTTTCATGTTTCTTGCTTAAAGAAGGTAATTGGAACTAAGTGCCAAACCAAACTCAAATTAACCTTCCTGAGTTGGATGAATAAGCCTCCATTTGGATACAACCAAAAGTAGTTTTGGACTAGTGTGAGCATCGCCTGCGTCAACGAACCATTAAGGAAGTGTTAGTCCAGTGGAAAGATACAACTCCAGCATATGCCACTTGGGAACCAACTACCATTCTGCAACAATTTCCCCATCTCAATCCTTGAGGACAAGGTTTTTTTTTAGGGGGAGGACATGTTAGGGAACTAACCCCTCACATAGGTAGAGAAATATATTTCCATGTAATAAAGTTAGATATTAATAAGGCCTAGCAATAAGAAAGAATAAGTCTAATGTAATAAGACCTAATAGAAGCTTCCACTTGTAGAAGGATCTTCCTCTAGATGGTTCTTTTGATAGACATATTTAGTTTACATAGGAGTTTAGGGTGTGAAATTTTTTCTATTGGATAGTATTGTAATATAGCTCTTCTCTTCTGAAGGTTTCCCCCTCGAAGAGGAAAGTGAACATTGCTTTCAGTAATCAAAGTGCTCTTTCTGGTGTTATTTTGGTATCATTTTGGTATTATCGTGGTGTAGTTATGGTTATATTGTTACTCATCTGCCATTTCTAGCTAATTATTTCTATTTTGCATACTATTTTATATCTGGAATATTACATATTGGGTCTTCTTCCCATTCTTCCTCTTCACCTAGTGAAATATCTACAACTAGTAACTAGGTGGACAAGAAGATTAAGAAGATTAAGAAGAAGAAAAATAAGAAAGAGGGAAAGCTTCCAACCACTACAGGACATGTTGGAAGTGATCAACCAACCTCTAGGAATCATGTTGGGAGTATTGATGGTGTCATCAAGTCTAACACGTAAAATCGCAAGCCCGAGTTCCCTTGCAGGATTTGCAAGGGTGATCACCTTCTCAAGGATTTCCCTGGTATTCCTTAAGTCGTAGAAGTGTGGTCTCAGGTTTTTTTCTCAATCTGCATCATCAGTCGCTGCAGGTCATGCTGGTGACAACCCGTCAACTAGTAATTTGGTTGGTAATAAGAAGGGTAAAATCAAGAATCCTTGTTGGTTATGCAAGGACATGCACCATACCTACCATTGTTTGCGCATGGACTAAGCCTCAAAATTGTTAGAATCCCTTGGTGTTTCTCAAAATTGGCTTCCACACGGTTACCGTAAAATCTCTCCCAACCCACCATTAGTTAATGAATTGGTCAATTCGGTTCCACCCTCTGTTATTCTGGTTGATCAAGTGGTCAATTTGGTTTCATCCTTAGTTGATCCAATTGATAAAGTGGCTGATATGATTTCGTCATCGGTCAATCCCACTCTTCCATTGAAGAGTGAAAACAAAGAGGTCGATCCCATCCCTTCATCGGTCGATCCCACTCTTCCATCGAAGAGTGAAACCCAAGTGATCAAGCCGAGTACCACCTCAGTCGATCCAGTCCATAACATGGTAGATTCGATATCCCCATCTCTCTATAACACTCCTCCTTTGAAGATTGACTATGTCACTTAGGTATTTCTTATCACTGCAGATTCCTCCAGAAAAGGGGTCATTCCATCCGTTCCAATGACACCCCCTCCAAGAAATGTGATTACCATTGATTGGAACACTCTAACAGAACCTTGTCTTCCTTCTTATGTTCCTTTCAAAATTTATATCGAAGTTTGTAGTAGGAATATTTCCAAAACTATAATATATAAAGGATATTTTGTTAGCATCCTATCCTCGAATGCTTGACAATCTCTTGGTTCACCTCAACTTGCGTCGGTGACTTAGAATCTGTTGGATTTTAATAGA